>JAAGAY010004168.1:0-25542 GCA_011801015.1 Ardeotis arabs | reverse complement strand
TATAGGAATGAAGTGCTGTAACTGTTCTCAGACACATCATTTTTTGTATTACCTCATTTCCATACACCATTAGATGATGGGTTGTGATGAGAGATTTGAAGACTACTACCCAGCTACTGTTGGTAGTTCTTTCAAACAAACTGTCTGCAAGTTGTGGGATGTTCACATTCATCTCATTTGTGCACTGGATTAAATCTGCAACACAGAAATTTTATTATTATTATTATTATTGAGTTCTGTGAAGGAAGATCAACAACACAGACACCAAAAAAAAATCAGTACGTTCATTTCATATAGTAATATTTTTGATGAAAACCGAATAAAATAAATTTCTTGCAAAGCACCATGGCACTGGTCTACCAGAACCTCGTAATACAAATTCCACTCTGCTCACTGCCAGGATTCCAGGTCCTCAATCACTTTTGCAGTTGCCTTAGAAGGTCCTGGAATAGAAGTACCATAATGACTTATATCACCTCCGACCAAAAACTCCCAGCTTTCAAACATCTAAAGCATTAAGTAGCAAAATAATTCTTACACGCTACCATTTAATCAAGTTTTACTAGAAGATTACGACTAGAATTAACTGTGTCCTCAGATTCCTGGCCTCCTAATGGACCAGTAAACCTATCTAGATATTGGTTCAATATGAATAGCAAGATTTGAATAGTGCTTAGTCTTGATACGATGCAATCAACACCTTCAGAAAGGGCAGAGAAAATGTTAATGAAAAAAGAAGCCTCCAGCTACAATGCCAGAAGATGACAGATTAATTTAGTTAAAACAAAGTGGGTTGTTAACTAAAAACATGGTTAGGAGCACAGCAAAACCTGAGGTTGGCTAGCTAAAACAAAGCTATCCAATTTTTGTTCAACCTAGACTTCCAGTAGACAAGATCTAGTGACTCTTCAAACAGCTGTTAGAAAAAGTTACCCTGTTCTATTTTTCTTCTAGATGTGCTTCTGTCACAACTGTGTAACCACAAAATGCCATACTTACAATACAACAAATATATTAACATATAATAATCCTGTAACTTATTTCCAAGCGCTGATGAAGGAAATGGTGACTTAAGATCACAATGCTACAGTGACAAATACAACAGAAGCAATTATATCAGCATCTAAATGTGATATAACACAGCTTGCTAGCATTTAATACGGAGCTTAAACTTAATGCAACATAGCACTGATGAATTTTTACTACTGTTACCACTCTGAAAATAAAACAGTAATTTTCACTCAAACTGACAGCCCTGCCAAAGGCCACAGCTCAACAAGGATCAAGACTTGAATAAGCCCAAGGCCTGCCTGTCTATGGGCTACTAAGGCTAACTGGAAACATCTGTTTAATCTGAAGGTAGGCATTTAACCTTTGAAGATAGTTTTGTATCTAGCTATGAACAATCACTCATTACAAAGGACTCCTGAAAGACTGGATCCTCCTTCAGCCAGAGAAGCAGGTAAGCATGGCTTAGAACGCAGAACTAGTACAGCCAGAAGTGAAAAAGCTGCTATTTACAAGTTTAATTATTAAAGGAAGCGAGCAGGAAATGATTTCAACATTCAAAATGTAATGAGATGGAGAGATTAGCCATTCCTTTATCTACAAGTAAAACTGTGATGACTACAGGCATCCATGACCTCATTTTTAAGTCACGGTTATCTATTACTGGATGATGATTTGGGGCTGTTAAGACAATGCTAGGATATTACTCAGCAAGAGATGTGCTCTGAGCTGGATCATTAAAACCAAGCCCTGCAGCTTCTTGATCTTCAGGTCCTCCCACCTAAGCAATAATAGAAGCAGTTTTGTGCACGGCTATCTGGCAGGAACGTGCATTAAATACAAAGGTATCTATGCATCACAGGATGTCAAACCATACATTTTGGCATAAGAGGTGCAAGTGCATATTAGAAAGTGAGAAATTCTATTCTCAAATGCAACATTTACCAACTACTCGACAATAACAAAGAAGGGCCACTTGAAAATCCACTACCTAAAATTACTTAAAAAAAAAAAATTATGTCTGCTCTAGATTATATTTCATGCCGGAAGATGTGTTTTCTAAAATGCCATCAGACTTTCAAATCATGTTTTGGTATCTGTTGCAGTGTGTAAAAGAAAACAGGCTCTGTAACCCAGCAGAAAATCATCCCACTCAGAAATGATGAGTGTTTATGTGAAAAGCATATGAATGAACTTGAGGGGCGGGGGCAGAGAGGGCAGGCACATTAGGAAGGAGAACTAGTAGCCAACTGGGAGAGAACATAGGCAAGAACAGAAATAGACAGGCAAATCCAGCCTTGAACGGAAGGAAGTAAATTTGCAAATGCAAACAAGGGAAAGAGTCACTGTGATACCATAGTTACTACAAACTAAGTTTAGCAAAACATGAAGTTTCTTTCTCAACAAAACGCAATTTGCTTAATAATCTGGTGTATCGTGATACCTCATCGTACCTACATCATATACATTTCCGAAAAGTTAGGTCTATCTAAAAGCTTCTTTGAACGTATTTGCACGAGCAATGCTAATTAAGTAAATATTTGTACAGTTAAATCCAAATCAGATCAGCAATTTTTGTGCTAACCATAGCATAAGCAGCATAGCACAAAAATAGCAGAAGAGAAGACAGTACCCTGCATCCCACACTGCTGCACTGCCTGTTCAGGAAGACTGTGTTCTTGCTTATTTATCCTGTTCCCTCAGACACCCTTCATTAAGGGAGAGGAACAAATATATAATTATTTTCACATCCCACACTTTACACAACACATCTCACACCCACCTACGAAAATACTAGCTATGTATTTTGAAACTTAAGTGCCCAGAGCAACATATCTCAAGACTGCTTTGTTTCTGGGTACGGTACGAGCAATACCACAGGCAGGTATATAACCAAAGGGCAAGGCACTAAGGGGAACAGCTTTAACCTTAGAAAAGAACAAAAACTAACCAAACCAAAATATCAAGCAAACAAAAAGGGCAATCCTTGGTGAAAGTGTGATGCCTGTTTTTAGAAGGAGGAGGACTGAATACTTGCCCCATCAATACTACAGAAAGGAAAGTCACTCTCTATTGACCTTCTGCATTCATGCCCACAACATAGCTGCAAAAGCCACTCTCCTGGGAAGTACTAACCACCTAAAAGCTGCTAAAACTTCCAGACCTTAAGACACACAACATACAGATACTAAATACTAAACGTTGATCATTGTTTCAAATAAGGTAGCAGTTAGCAACAAGAATTTTAAGTTAAGCTTGCAGCTGGCAAATCTTCACAATGAAAGTGGTCAGGCACTAGAGCCTGTAAGCAACGAGATCTTTTAAAGCTTGCCTGTGGCTTAAGCACAAGGTTGACCTTCTTAGAGGTGTCTTCTAACCCAAAGTAATTGTAATTGTATATGCTATGGAAAGAGAACAAGAAAATGAAGACAGGCAAAAACAGCGATGTGCCTTAAGTAAGTTAAAGTCCAAAAGAGTCCAACAGGAGTATATTTCTAAAGATTTAAAAACCTTAAACCTATACAAGTGATTGATAAGACTTATGTACCTACACTAAATCATACACCCAATTTCAGCAGAGATGTTAAAACTAGAATATTTTCCTAGAAAACAGTTCTAGTTTGTTTTTAAATAGAAGAAACTGAACAATATTTTTGTTTTGTCAGTTAAAATTTTTACCACTAAGTGACTTTCACATACTTTAGTTCTCCTTGGGATTATGGCTTCTGCAAGGTCTGGTATACAAACATTTCGTTAACATTGAAGATTTGCAATTGCACCTGTACCAAAGTAATTGTACTGCCTAACTCTGTTGAAGCCAACTAGCACAAAATGTGCACTAAAATACTGTATAATACTCCAGGTAAGAAACAGAATGTATTTGCACTCCCAGCCAAGATATCTACAGTCTTTATAACTGTTCAGGCTTCATTACAGGAAAGAACCAAACGATTCATTGCTTTACACATTGCTTTTCATTCTGCACTAAGCAGCCTCCTAAGACAAAGCTATGAAAAATAGTTTACTTCCCCACAAAAAGAACCATAAGGTCAGCTGAGTATGTTTTAATGAATTTCCTTACAGAATCTTACCCACAGTAATTCACAGTAAGGTTATAAAATTTTGGCTTGAAGATAGACATAGCTAACCCAGACTGTATCATCTGCAGTAACTCGAATAGAACGCTGAACATGACAGAATTATGTACCTCATGCACGTACAGTATCTGATTATTTCCCACAGTTTAGCTCTCTCCGTTTGAACGTTTCTATTCATAAGTATCAACCTGAAATACAAGAATCGGATCTTCCAAGGCAGAAAGCATGCCCCACACCTCGTTACTCCAAAGTAGGTCAAGCAACTGCGACAGATTCCCATCTTGGTAACTATTGCTTTTTCATCTGTTATACCAAGGATGCTATCCACAGTGCGCACACAATTGGTTACTTCTCCAACACACTGACATATTTTTCATAATGCGAGAGACAGTATCCATCTTGTAAGCAAGTAATTGAAATATTGATCATTTAACATCAGTAGGCACGCTCAGTGTCAAGAGTTAAATTACATTCTTCAATTTAAAAAGCAAACAAACAACAAAAAACCCAACCAAACCAACATAAAAAAAAAATTAAAAAAAAATATAAAGTGAGAGTAAGGTAAATGACATCCCACTTCATTAATTCTTTATTTATATATTTCCTCATATAAAGATGAAATTCTTTCAATGCGTCATATAAATTTTGGGCAAACAGGAAAAAGTTTGAAAATACTGCACTGCTTTGCCCAGTAGTCACCTGCTCATTTTCTACATCTCACTGAATCTGGATTCATGTTTGCTAAGATGACTGAAAACATAAGATGATTCTGGTGCAAGATTCAGTAGCTGAGCTGAATAAGTTTTTTAAACCCTTATGTGGAAATAACTTGGGAACAGGAATTAGTCTAGACTACATATTGTCTTCATAAATTGGGAAGCTACAGCAGAATGATTGATTTATAGAACAGCATCTCCAAATAACAGTTGCAGTGAAAAAGTTCATTATCCTAGTGTTGATGAAAAAAAAAAATAAAGTGAAAATAGGGTAATATATAGTTCTTCCAGACTGGCTAAATTTGGTCTAGAACAGGACCAAAAATTCTTCAGAATAATAGGACTTTGCTCTTCATTCACACATGCGCATGGATATCTTAAGTTTTGTGAAGCTGACTGGAAAATTATTAGAATCATTAGGGTTGTAAGGTACCTTTAAAGGTCATCTAGTCCACACCCCCCCCCCCCACAAGGAGCAGGGACATTGCCAACCAGATCAGGTTGCTCAGAGCCTCATCGAACCTGGCCTTGAATGCTTCCAGGGATGGGACATCCACCACCTCTCTGGGCAACCTGTGCCAGTGTTCCACCACCCTAAGATAAAAAAATTCTTCCTTCTATCTAATCTAAATTTACTGTCTTTCAGTTTAAAACCATTACCCCTCGTCCTATCACTACACGCCCTTGTAAAAAGTCCCTTGGTTTTCTTGCAGGCTCCCTTTAGGTACAGGAAGACCACTATAAGGTCTCCCCAGAGCCTTCTTTTCTCCAGGCTGAACAGCCCCAACTCTCTCAGCCTGTCCTCATAGGAGAGGTGCTCCAGCCTTCTGGCAGTCTTCGTGGCTTCCTCTGGACTTGCTCTAACAGGTCCATGTCCTTCTTATGTTGGGGGATCCAGAACTGGACACAGTATTCCAGGTAGAGTCTCAGAGTGGAGTGGAGAGGCAGAATCCCCTCCCTCGATCTGCTGGCCACACTCCTCTTGATGCAGCCCAGGGTGTGGTTGGCTTTCTGGGCTGCAAGTGCACATTACTGGCTCATGTTGAGCTTCTCATCAACAAACACACCCAAGTCCTTCTCCTGAGGGCTGCTCTCCATCCATTCTCCACTCAGCTTGTATTTGTGCTTGGGATTGCCACAACCCAGGTGCAGGACCTTGCACCTGGCCTGGTTGAACTTCATGAGTTAGCACAGGCCCACCCTCTGCAGCCTGTCAAGGTCCCTCTGGATGGCATCCCTCCCCTCCAGCCTCTGCACCACACAGCTTGGTGTCATCAGCAAACTTGCTGAGGGTGTACTCTATCCCACTGTCCACGTCACTGACAAAGATGTTAAACGGGGCCGGTCCCAAAACCAACCTCTGAGGAACACCACTTGTCACCAGTCTCCACTTGGACACTGAGCTGTTGACCACAACTCTCTGAGCACAGCCATCCAGGCAACTCCTTATCCACTGAGTGCTCCAACTGTCAAATTCATGTCTCCCCAGTTTAGAGACGAGGATGTCATGCAGCATAGTGCCAAATGCTTTGCACAAGTCCAGGTAGATTACATTAGTTACTCTTCCCTTATCCATCAACACTGTAACCCCATCATAGAAGGGGTTACAAAATTATTAGGCACAATTTGCCCTTAGTGAAGCCATGCTGGTTGTCACCAATCACCTCCTTATTTTCCATGTGCCTTAGCATAGTTTCCAGGAGGATCTGCTCCATGATCTTGCCAAGCAGAGGTGAGACTGACTGGCCTGTAGTTCCTTGGATCTTCTTTTTGTCCGTTTTTAAAAATGGGGGTTATGTTTCCCCTTTTCCAGTCAGCGGGAGCCTCATCACACTGCCATGACTTCTCAAATATGATGGATAGTGGCTTAGCCACTTCATCCGCCAGTTCCCTCAGGACCCATGGATGCATCTCAGCAGATCCCATGGACTTGCCCTTAGGTGGTCTTGAACCTGATCTTGTCCTACAGTGACAGTTCTTCTTTCTCCCAGTCTCTTCCTTTGCCTTCTGTGACTTGGACAGTGTGGCTAGAGCCAGTAGAGATTGAGGCTAAGAAATCATTCATTATCTCAGCCTTCTTCACATCCCAGCTAACTACATCTCCTGTTTCCTTCCGGAGAGGGTCCACATTTGCCCTGGTCTTCCTTTTATCACCAACGTACCTACAGAAGCTTTTCTTGTTGCCCTTGACATCATTAGGAAACAAGTCCTGCAATCCTGGGAAGCAGCTCATAGACAATATTCAGACTAACTATAACTAGAAAAGAAACTAAGTTACAGGTTCTACCAGAAACTCAAGAAGTTCATCAGTAAAATTTATTTTTAAAAAGCTGTTAAAAGAAACAGCTCAAAAAGAAGTGCTACACAAGACAAGCAGATCAGTTTATTACTGCTCCTGTTTGAAGAACCCGGTTCAAGCCAAGGTGTGAGTGGCTTTCCTTGGATGGCATGTTTTCTTTTGGTCCCTGCAAGAGGTACTGCTGTGATCAAATCTCAGCGTCCTCCAAAACAGCTTCTTACAGGAGTCAAGCCAGTGTCTGACATCCACCCATGGTCACAGAAATTGGTGTCACAAATGCAGCACTGCAACTCAGTGCAAGATTCAATATGGAAATAGCCACCTTAACAACAAAAGGGGCAAATTTTGCCTTAACGCATATTTTAACTTCAGAAACTAACAAACACTAGAAGTACAAGGCATGATTAAACACAGGCATGTATACCTTCACCACACTAGATAAATATTTGATTTTTCCCAAGCCAACACAAAATCAACACAGAAGACACTCTGGGTGATTAATCAAGTAAACCATATGTTAGCAGTCTGAGCTTATATACCGAGAATACGCACATACTTTGCTTCAGGTACAACAGGAGTCTCCAATTTATTCTGTGATCTTCTACAAACACACATTTACACAGCTACACCCAACAACAAGTCCTAAATAGGAACAGTTCTTTCTTTGGTTTTTTTTTTTTTTAAAGATTATTAAAGTACCACTCTATTAAATTAAGCAAACACTTAATTTATTTTTATCATTACCTTTGGGCAGATGTGCATGTTACACATTTCTGCCTTACCACAAGGTATTGTCAAAGCTTAAAGGTCATTCCAAATAGATCACACACTTTTCAGACAGTATATGCTTCTTTATTTCAGATAAAGTCAATGCTCAGACAATAAAAATACTATGATAAAAGGGATACATATATAATTACACACAAAACTTCCACAAAAAATTCTTATTACCCCACTCTTCCAGAATAGTCAGAATCTAAATACTCTAAAATACAAAAAATACTGTTGTGATAGGACATGGGGTAATGGTTTTAAAATAGGAGGCAGATTCAGAGTATATAAGGGATTTTGTTTGGTTTTTTTACAATGAGAATGGTGAAACACTGGAGCAGGTTGCCCAGAAAGGTGGCAGAAGAACTACTAAAAATTCAGCATGCCAGGATAAGTAGTGAAGTTACTCAACAAATTATGAAGTTGTCTAGAAGCTTTCATTTGCCTTAACACTTCATCTTTTCTTAACAAGATGAAAATAAAAAGTCATTATTACAATTTAAATATATACTGATGGATCCATAATGTAAGCCAAGTATGCATCAGATCAAGTTTACTTGTTTGGTAAATTCGTAACTGAAGCCAAAACACACAGCAAAGCTGTTTCTTTTTTAAATACACAAGGAAATATAAAACATTTTTTGAATGAGCTGAGTAATTGTTCTTATGAAATTATGTCCACGTAGAGGAGTTCAATAGAACACCATCCATTTAGCATATGGATTAGCTTTCAAATTGAAGAGATAACATGCTAGTGACTGACATTCCATTCTCTTGAGGGAACACTTGTGGCTAATCATTAATGGTGGGATATGGGACAGTGTCTACACTTGAAATAATTCTACTCAGGTGTGTGCATTCACTTATGTTCAATCTTTTCCCCTTTCACCTACGGCCACAGAAAATAATTTTATTGAAGCACTTAAGATTTAAAAAGCTATTGATACAGGATTATTTTTTTCCTCTAAGGGAGCAGTTTCTCCACAAGACAGAACATTCAGAGCTGAAACGCTTTTATTACGCTTTTAAAAGTTATGTACAGTGGGGAAAATTTTGGTGTTTCCACTTAACCCAACAGCTGAAACAACTCCTCACCCCATATAAGTATCTGCTCTGCTAAGACTCAAGTTCATTTCCCTTTTCTAGCTGTCTAGATCTCAATTCATATCTTATAACTCCCAAGTTATACCACTTCCCACTATGTTAGTGTCTGATTTTCTTATGTTAATACTTCTCACTCTAGACAAATATTTGATCACTGGAACAGAGCAACAAACGTGAAGTGTTCCCTCGTGAGGTAAGCAATCTTAACTGAAATGCAAATGCGACTATAAACATCTGTTACTCAGTTTCACAGGTTAGGCATTACCAAGAGGTGGATGAGAATGTCAGCAGCGACATGACTGTTCCCACATAATGGCACGCAGTGTAGCAGCAGCTAACGATGTCAACTGTCTTTAAGAAATTAATGAAAACTTTCAAAGATCAGAAGTCAGCAAATTTGTACCAAATTGGTTAACGATCTCAAGTGATGTAGCTTATGCCTATAGAAAGTTTGCCACTATACAAAAAGATAACCTCCTTTGATGCTGTGTTAGGAATATAGTTATAGCAAGCACTTAGTGGTGGTGTAAAGTTTAATTTACTTTTACTATTTCTGAAGACATTTTATGAGTTTGAGATTAACTTCCTCCCACCTCCCAAAACAGCTAACATGATCTAGGTAGCCATGTTGATTTTAAATAGTCTCATTACAGGTTCTGGCAAAGCACAGAAGCCTGCCAGATCTTCCCTTTCCAGGAAGGCACAGAAAAGTTTTATGCAATAGGGAGAACAGGTGTTATTGAGGAAAAAACAAACAAACACCACAGTTAATGGAACACCTGACAGAAAAACTTGAATGAAGCAGAAGCTGAATTTAGGCACACATTGCAGCAGTTGCAAAGGGTTCCATGGTCAGTTTTTATTCTGTCATTAGCTGAACTAAAAATTTATTTTTAGCCTGAGTGAAGTTTAAAATTAAAGACTAGAACTACCTAATCTCTCCATATTATTTTTTTCTAGTTGCATTCTTCCCTTAAAATTTCCACAGCAGATCACCTTCCTGCCTTGAATAGAAGGCAAGTCAATGCTCCTTGTTTTCAAAAGTCAAATATCAAATATTAATGAGAAGAGTTTTTCAACAGGCTGCTGATGACAAGAAGTATTTTGGATTACGGTAGTTATTTTTTCCACTCAGCTTGGCAAGCTGATTATGAAGGTAACAAGCATTTAACATATTTCTTATTCTAATCTTCTTCAGTTTCAAAAATATATTTTTTAAAAAAACCCCAAAACTTGAAATTACTTCAAATACTTACCAGTTTTATTTGAAAAAATTTGGAATGCTAGCAAAACCCCTTGAAAACATGTATAGTACATTTAACATATCCTCTTCAAATTACAAAATGGTTTGGGTTGGAAGGGACCTTTAACGGCCATCTAGTCCAACGCCCCTGCAAGGAGCAGAGACACCTTCAACCAGACCTCATCCAACCTGGCCTTGAATGTTTCCAGGGATGGGGCATCCACCACTCCTCTGCGCAACCTGTGCCAGTGTTCCACCACCCTCAGTGCAAAAAATTTTTTCTTGGTATCTAGTCTGAATCTACCTCCTTCTATTCTGAAACCATTACCCCTCATCCTTTTACAACCAGCCCTATTGAAGAGTTTCTCCCCATCTTTCTTTTAGGCCCCCTTTAGGTAGTGAAAGGCTGCTATAGGGTCTACCTGGAGCCTCCTCTTCTCCAGGCTGAACAGCCCCAACTCTCTCAGCCTGTCCTCATAGGAAAGGTGCTCCAGCCCTCTTATCTTCGTAGCCTCCTCTGGACTTGCTCCAGCAGGTTCATGTCTTTATGCTGGGGGCTCCAGAACTGGATGCAGTAGTCCAGGTGGAGTCTCACCAGAGAGGAGTAGAGAATCACCTCCCTCGACCCGCTGGCCACGCTCCTCTCAATGCAGCCCAGGATACAGTTGGCTTTCTGTGCTGCAAGAGCACGTTGCCAGCTCATGTTGAGCTTTTCATCCACCATCACTCCCAAGTCCTTCTCCTCAGGGCTGCTCTCAATCCATTCTCTGCCCATCTTGTACTTGTGCTTGGGATTGCCCCAACCCATGTGCAGGACTTTACACTTGGCCTGGCTGAATTTCACAAGGTTAGCATGTTCCCAACTCCCAAGCCTTTTGAAGTCTTCAATATTTAAACACTAGAGGATTTAGCTGTGTCATGAAAGAATTTTGGACCCTTAAAAAATCCACAAGAAATCAGAAATACTAAAATAAGAACAAAATACAGAGGTTGGCTGTAAAATCATTATTAAAATCTACTTCTACAGATTTACAGTTCCAATTACTGCGAACCCTGACACATTCAAATCTGATCATACACGTTCCAACTGACATTTTAAACTCACTAACTTCGTGTATGCATATGGTAAATGTCTAAATTTCCCCCTTCTTCCATAGGTGATGTCCTTATTTAAATATGGAAAATAGGATTAGAAAGTTCCTGGACGTAAAAAGTAATTTTCATTAGAGAAGCACACAATCTGTCTTAAATCAATAATCAAAGTATTGCTGAACATCAATGTAAACATGAAAAATGATGGTTTTTAAAAATTCATTTCTTCCTCGAAGAGATACATTTGGTAACTGCAAACAAAGCCTGTGCCAAACTAAAGAAGCTCCAAATGGCATACTTAAGCGATCAAGCTAGAAAAAGAAAGTGATGTTAAATTTCAGTCTGAGCCAGTAAATGACATTTAATCTGACCACAATATATTTGTCAACTGAGGGATACTTAAATATTTTCATAATTACCAGAAAACACCTACTTCTGCAGTTTAAAACAAAATGTCATAAACAGTATGTGTTCTAAACATAGCTTTGTTTCTCTTCTGAATAAATCCGTTGATAATAAACTGCTGTATTAGAAGGAGTTTTCTACAGCAGACTTCCTAGTGGCTCCATGCAAGTCCCCTCGAGAGGGGGACAAGGAAATCTGAAACAGACATTTCCACATTTCTTATAATTAACAGTAAAAATTCCAGTCGAAAATTCTTCCTCTGCATATAAAGTTATTCTAAGAGCTAGATACACTGACTCAGGAAATAATTTATGGAAGAGTTAAAGAAATCTGAGATGATCCATTCTGTTCAGGGCCTTCCGTGTTTAAAAAGGAATGTGATTTAATCTTATTTATATTAGATAAGCTGGATAAAAGATGCAGAAGGCAAGTTTAATATAATGTAGAATAACTTGTTCTACAGCCAACAATTTATATTTTCATTTCATCAAGTTGCATCTTGTCTTTTTCTTCCAATTCAAATAAGACTATCATGTTCTCTCTCCTACATAAAACTGCAATTTCTAACTGCAATACTTGGAAACTGCTTTAAATCTCTATCAGTAACCCTGTGAACTCAGTTACCGCCTCAGGTATCTCTGTCTAGAGTTACTCTTACAGCAACTCTAACCTTTACTTCTTACATTTGAGAACTATAAAAACTAACAAAGATACTTTCTGTGAAAAAAAAAAGAGTAAAAATGGGTTCAGCGGGACAACTGTTTCAAAGACTTCTCTGAGTAACACCAGGAGTGTCTACCAAAACACTTACCAGCAAACAAAGCAGCAATAAATGAAAAAGCAAAAGAAGTTAAAAATAAGGGAAGCACAACTCAAAAAACAGTAAGTAAATCACACCGACAAACAAGATTATTTTTAATATTATTTTGCACATACAGGTAGGTGCCAAATTACCATTTTGATACAACATTCATAATGATTATTCAAAGTTCTCCACGATTACCAACACTGCAGAAGTGACAAGTCTGGCTAAGTTACCTTTACAGAATCAATTTCTCTAGGCATAGAACATTGCTTTCCAAATAATTTCTTATCTTTAAACTTTCTGAGTACCCCCATCACACTTCAAAGTCTAACACTGCAATACTACTAAATGTTGTCTCAACAGCTTCAGCCACGCATTGTAAATACAATACTCTTAGTTTCTACTACATTTGTCTTATTAATCCAGAACGGTTACAGGCACAATTACACAAGTGCAAGTGTACCATGACGGCACATAAACAAGTTATATTCAGTTCCTGAACTGCTCTATCAACACCACAATCCTTCCTCTTATCTGCTCATCTAACCAGGTACATTTCTCCTTGGAAAAAATGACAATTTTAAGCTGTTCCATTCGTTCTGCAAACATGATCACATTACACTTTCAGAGAAGAAAAGCTGCTGGTATTCTGTTAAGCTCAATTTAAGAAAATTGAATCTGAATTGCCAGATCATCATAGCAGAATAAATAAAATAAAGTTATACATACTGAGGATCACCAAGTTTAAAATAATTCATGTTGGACAGAACCTCTGGAGGTCATCTACTCTAACCCCACATTTTAAAAAGCTCCATTTAGACCAATTAGGTTTGCTAAGCTCCACTCAGCTACTGCAGAGCCTGGACTGAGCCTATGGGTTGTGGGAGCCTGAATCCCTCTGAGGAACAATTTTCTCAAAGACATTCTCTTGTGGATTGAGTATCAGTGACAGCTAGTTTTGATCAGTTCTATGACTCTTCCTCTCCCTTTTTATATAAGGAAAAGGCTATCAAGGTCACAACTGACCTGGAGCTAATGGATCTGGCTTATGTGACTACTGCTACAAGCTAACTCGTTCCTCCATTCCCCCAACATTTCTACTCTTCAAGTTGAATACAAATCATAGCTTAATTCAGCTACATCTTGATGCAAGTTTAACACATCACATAAGTTTTTTTTTTTTTTTTTTTTTAGATCAACACAAATTCACAAGAACAGGTCAGAATGGTTACATGAACAGTTAGACTAGGAGAACTGTCAATGGGGAAGCAAGAGTGAGCCTTAAATTACACTTTCCTTCTGACTTCCTCAACTAACTACACATTCTGTTATTTCAAACACTAGCTACTTTATTTTCAAAGCCCCTCAAAACATCTCAATCGCTATCAAATCACAGAAATCAATAAAGTTTAGAAGGGACCTCAGTTAACATGTAATTACCCTGCTTCACACAATTACCCATAGGATATATTTTCATAACAGTTCACTGACAGGAAACAGGGTGGCCCCATTCCTGTCTCTACCTGCTAACAGCCACGCGTTTCCATTGCTTATGCTATGCCAATACTGGTATACTTCTCTCTGAATCATACTACTTTCTCAGAAAAGAAAAAAGCCTCAAACTTAGGTGGCGGTGGGTGGGACAACAGGAGACGACACACAGGGGGATACCATCCCGCATAGTTTTTCCATTCTCCTACAAGATAAAAAATAGCTCACAGAAGACCAAACTGGCAAAAGTCACTACAGAAGAGGAGATGATGACATGCAAAAGTAAGAATAAGGAGAGAGTGGGGAGCAGGCAAGTCCTCCCACTGTCAGCAACAATACTCAACCATCCAACTACAGTCATCTATCTACCGTTCTCCAAAGAAGTCTGCCTTGGCCTTCAATTGTTACTCCACAACATTTCAATAAGTCCAAGTTACCTTAGACCTATCTTACATCTCAAAAGCCCAAGGTTCTGGTGCAGATTAAAACAGGAACTTCCTCTTGTCCTTCTCAGAATATCTGTCCTCTGCATAAAAGCTATCAATAGAAAAGACTATTCTGTTACACATTTTCTTAATAAAATAAATATTTTTCTTTCAATGTTTCCTAACTTTTCAGTCATCTTAACTCAGCTGATCTCCTCTGGAGTCTCTACAGTTTCACTAACATATTTTATTGTAAATATAGTGCCCCAAGCTGGTTTATAACAAAAATGAAATGAGCCAAAGCCTCTTGTGCTCCCATACTCTCAGATAATCCTTCTATACTCAACTTTGACACCTCCTTTACCCTTTTAGAACTTTGCACTTGCAAGCATTCATGGTGTATTACTCCAATTTATCAGCGTAACTTTGTCTTCTAATCTTGGTCTGAAGAGCAGCTGCAAACATTCCTAGCACAATGCTAGTCTCTGTTAACAGCATATTCCAACATACCAGTTATTAATAAAATACATCATTAGAACCAGATACGGACATATCCCCTACTCTAAATACCCTCCAGTCTGACGGCGAGGTGATGAAAGCAGCCTGTATTGAAGTAGTTCACCCATGTATTACCTAGTTTGTGAGCCATGCAGAAAAAACACACCAAAACTCATGCTTCTTACCTGCACCTATCAACATCAGTTGTAACAGAAGATAACTAATATTTCAGAATTTTAACAAAGACAATAAATAGAAATGTATTTAAGAGATTAGTTATCTTTCTAAAGATTAATTTTCCATGTCCTCTCCTCTCTCTACAATTCTTTTTTGTCTGCTGTTCTTCAGAATCCACATTTTCTTAGAGACAGTTTCCAAAAATTTTAGAGATTATTTAAGCCAGAATCAGAAATTTTACTTCAGATTATGTTTACCAGGTCCTGCAAACTGGAATTCAACTAAGTTAAATAAATATTCCTTAGTATAGTTCTCTGGAACAATAACAACAAAAAAAAATCTGAAAAAAAAAAAAAGCTGTGCATTCCTTTCCTCTTGTAAACAATAACTATTAAATAGCTGGTCATAATTATTTCTCTTGTGAAGCTTAAAGAAAAAAAGGCCGTTAATGTTTGAACTATCTCAGTATCATTTTCTGCCCTTTTAGACAGGTATGTTTTTAAGCTAATTAGATCTGGATGCAGTTATGAAATTAAAGATTACGGATCTCTGGAGTGGATATGGCATACTGACAAAATTTTCTTTATGTGAATAACTATCAGCGATTCCACATCTTTCTGCAAAAGAACTGTTTTTACACAGTAAGCCACATCTCTACTAGGGATTTCTGCTGGTATTGTTTTTTCATCACAGCTTTCTTACTATGCCATTTTAAAGACTGAGTTATAAGCTCTTTTTAGTACAAAATTACACAGTTTTATTACACATCCAACATGCAGAGACAGTTTTTAAGCATATATAGTGCTGCTTATAAATGGTGAAGTCAAGTTCAATGAATACAAACTAAAAAGTCCAAAGAAAAGGAGTCCACAGCTAGACTGGGCACAAAGTGGGAACAGCGATTCCCAGCAAGTGGAGTTCATACCAGTGGAGGTTTCTGTCAGCTCAGTCTACACCAGATCATCCATGGCTCACTAGAACTGTCTTGCCTGAGGATGTGAAAGTCTGACTTTGAATCCTTTTGTACTTCAAACTGATTACATTGCTCTCCTATGTACCATGGTAGCAGTTTGAAAGACCTCTCAAAAATGACACACTCACAAATGCAACACTATTTTTTAACTGAAACATGTATACGAAGTTTAACAAATTTAAACCTGGGGTGAGGGGGAGATCTATCAGCACGAATGATCCAGGTCACAAAGACAAAAAAGAAGTCTGCCAAACTGTGTTGTCAAACTTTTCTTCCCAGGCACCGTGTATGTATTGTTTGTAATTTTCAAAACGTTTGTGAATTTCTAATGGTCTGTATTTTATATGAAGACAAAATGGATGTATAAGATCACTTATACATGTAAGATTTTTCTCCTCCTCTAATTTAATTAACATTTCTCATGACAGCATTTCAGATATCCAAGTATTTTAATTCCGCTAAAGCCTTATCCTTGCAAAGTTCCAAGTTTTAGCAATATTGCATTACTCTTAATAAAATCCCTTACATTCTTCCTCTAAACAAGAGAGCAAATCAACTACTGCTTCAGCATCATAAGGCTGAGAAATATGCAAGACATGCTAAAACTACTGAATACTTTTGCTCCACATTAAATTTCTCAAGCACATTTTAAAAGCATTTTATCATGAAATCTAGTCCAAAATAAGTATTAGCTCCCCCCGCACACACTAGTACATTATTCCCACTGAAAAGTATCTGTAAACTTAGAGCCTTGATCCTATCTTTACAAACATGCTTAATAATGAGCCTATGAATCATATTCTAAAGGTGATTCTTGATTACAAAATGAAAAATGCCTGCATAGGCCAACTAACATGACAATTCCTGCATAAGCAGTACATTCAATCTAAGTATTTAACCCATTGCCCTAGTTAAACCAGGGAGAAACAAATATTCTTTTTCACTGATCATATGTGAGTTTCAATGCATTCATGAATTAAATTCCAAATAGTTATTTGTTCAACATTAAGTCACTGTTTTCAGAGCATGTAACTGCAAACACTTGAGGATGCATCCACTTCTTTAGGTTCCAATGAGCTAGAACGCACGTATATGCCTTAAAGGTTCTGGATGAGCAGTGCTGTTTCAGAATACACTAGGACAGGTGGCCGGACAGGCTTTGGTTCTGAATGACAGCCACCTGATTCAATATTGAAAGAAATATTTAAGTTTTAATATGAGTAGGGGTAATGGTTTTTAAAATAGAGGGAGGTAGATTTAGATTGGATATTAGGAAAAAATTTTTTTTACAATGAGGGTTGTAGAACACTGGCACAGGTTGCCCAGAGAGGTGGTGGATGCCCCATCCCTGGAAACATCCAAGGCCAGGTTGGACGGGGCTCTGAGCAACCTGATCTAGTCGGGGATGTCCCTGCTTCTTGCAGGGGGGTTGGACTAGATGACCTTTGAAGGTCCCTTGCAACCCTAACCATTCAGTGATTCTATGATATTAGAGTATAATATTAAATTACTATATTAAATATCCTAATAAATATTTACATATCCAATATAATATTTATAGTGTGAATACTCATACACAGTGGATGGATGGAAGCACAATGAATTGCATTAGGTGGAACATTTCTATCTTGATGAAGACTAATTACTTTGAAAATTTATAGCTTTAACACTTTCTTTATCTCCCACTGAAAACAGGAAGCTATTCCAAGCAAACACTCTGCATATATGCAAGTTTATTCTATAATTTTCCCTTAAGATGCATGGAGAAGGCACAAAACATGGTTTATAGACAGTTGAGAGACCAGGACGTGATGCCAAAGATATGAACTCTCAGGTCCCTTCATCACCACGTACACATTAAATATGTTACCATGCTGTTCTCTAGATCTTTCTCTCTGACAAGAATAATGCTCAAGCCATCTGCCTTTGCATACTGCAACATTTTGGTTGTAGTATGTACTTATAGCTCTTTCCTTCTGCTCCAAAGAAACTTAGTCTGTAAATACTCCATAGCTATTACACCTCCATTCAATAAAAATAAGTTGTGCTAATAGAAGAGTGTTAAAAACAAGACTTGTGAAACACACATACAAGCTGCTGTTGTACTGCCAACAGTAAGCAACCTATCCTGCTCTCAGATACCTCTTAGATTCACGCAAAGTGCTAACAATGTGCCCTTACCTGGCAGCTTGCTAGTAGTGGTACAGTAACATTATTGTAGCCCAGGCTACCGTAATCATTTTGTCAACAGCAGACACTGCAGAACAAAAAATCCTCAATCAGCACAACTCTATACCTATTTTGCAGCAAGAAGGCTTTTTTTCAGGAAGGTGGGTCTTTAACGTAATTAGGGTTTACTTCAGTATCTAACCCTTCTGCTAAGATCTCCTGATCTCAACTTGCATGAGTAAGTTCCACAGTTGCTGATGCCACCATTTGTGACAAAGCTAAATTGCTCTCTTCAAAGCTTCGAGTCCCAGAGCTCACCTGGCCCACAAGGGATTCAGATCAAATCTGTTGAAAAGTATACCCAAAGGAGGCCAAAGTACCTATGCCACCTTCCAACATCTGTGACTTCCTTAATCCTGCATTACAGGAGAGTAAACGGAGAAAACACGCTTGACTTCATGGACAGCACATTTTGTCAGTAACCACCTCTAGCAGAGTTCCTAAATCTAAATACACATATCTTCTTAGTACACAAAGTATTCATACAAGTGTAATTTAGATGTTTAACTTCCACATTGTTTAATTCTAAAAGATGTACCAGAAAGTAATTTTGTAGTAGTGGTGTACCATCACTTTATAGCATAGTGAAACAGAAACCACGACCAGAGTGTTAGTGCCAGCTTGACCTCCTACCACTAAATCTAACTGAACAGATTTTCAAGTAAAAAAATTCCCCTGATGTTTGTTATTTTAGATCTAACCACATACATGCAATTCACATTTTTTCCCCTTTGAATGGCAGTGCTGCATCTTTAATACACAGTTTAATAGACAAAACCAAAGATAAAACCACCAAAGCCATCTGATTTGAGTTTTCCGTTTCAATACTTGTCTCATTTCACCAGCTCAAGTCTTACTTAATCTAGCAAAGTTGCTTGGGATGTCTGTTATTCTCTCTCTCTAAAAAAAAAGACATAGGAAATTAGATTTCCTTCTAAACAGAATCTAATTCAGAGCAAGAATAGCACATTTCACCTGAATGCCTTTGGGAGCTGTCAGGAAACATGTATTTGAGTTAAAGGAGTTATGCCTCTGTATGTGCCTACCTCCATCGTGGTGAAACTGCACAAGATGCATATATCCACCTCCGCACAGCAAAAGTCTTTTGGTCAGACGATGACCCTCTTAAATCAAAGGTTTTCCGGTTTTTGGAAAGCACTCGTGCCAAAACACATCATCTACTGCTATGCAAACTCCCAGACTGTGTAATGCCTGCGGCACATTAAGTGTACTGGTGTCCTCAGTGAACCAGAGACTACATAGCACAACAAATTCAATGTAGTTAAAACTGTGCCTTGTAAAAATATTTAAGTGCATGGTAGGACGTACTTCTTGATAGATACTATCCTCTACAGCTTCACCTACAGTAAAGGCTTGTCCAGTTATTGCTGGCAAAAAACTCCCCAGACATATCGTTTTGTGGAAACATGCCTTCTTTTGTCAAGAGTTCATGCTAGTTTGTTGTACAAAATAAGCTGTACTGTCATAGATTCTAATGGTGCAACAGTATCTTTATAAGTTATTTTGCCTCTGCAGTATATTGGCTAAAAAACTCCCAACAACCCCACATCACATTTAACTGCTTTTCATGTATGTACATAGAGTAACAAAATTGGGAGTTGAATACCACAGAGGGAAAAATCCGGGAAAGTTTTGCACCCAGAGAAGTTTAAGCTGTACCCTAAACTGGTATGATTATTACATCATGCTTCTTCCAATATCATAAAGATGCAAATATGACTAAGTAATTTGGGTTTATTTTAATATAGGAAGTATCAAAAGCCCAGTACCTAAACTTACTGACAGTGGTGCATTTTCTAGCATGTAAGAAACAGAAGGAAGTCCAAGTGATTTAGATTGAAAAAAAAAATTAACACTATTTATTACAAGACAGTGCTAGATGCTTTTTCTTATAAATAGCACAATGCTCACCTGTTGGAGCACAACTCCTCAGACAGTAGGCTTTAGCCCAGATTCTCACTATGAATAAACTTTACACACTTCATGCTATAATCCAGCTATGCAATGTTTCCTATTTTGTGTGGAAAATCTGTACATCTTTCTTTTCTGTTGATCTCTCAGGAAATATCCACAGCAGTGCCCTGTCACATGATTGCTTGCTGTTTTAGCTGACTAAAGAGAGCTTAACAGGTCTTAATGAAAATTGCAGCTTTGATTTAAGAGCTTATAAATCATGACATAAGAAGTAGTCCAACAAAAGTGGAAAAAGGGGAGAAGTGGGGAAAATAAAGCAAAGTCTAGAAAAATCAGGCTGTTAATATGCAACAAAACACAACACATTTCATGAGGGAGTATTGCTGAGGAATACATTTTTTTCTGTAGCTTTTATAAAAGAAGCTGGTCTACCCCAAACTAGTAACCATCAAGATTTTACCGTAAGAGTTCCCTCTTCACTAACTACACAGAGGCAATAAAAACACTTGCTCAAAGGTCGCTGCAAAGCTTTCCTTACCAAATCTCAATTAACAGACCAAGGACAAATGTAATTTAAGTTATTTGCCTATTATATCATACAATGCACTTAAAAGAAAAATTAATCCTGACAAATTATTTGAATGTTCAAAGCAGCAAATCCTCAAACTTCAAGTGTTCACAATTCAATGAAAATCAAACACCAACCTTCTCCTACAAAGTGACCAGAAGAAAATCACACAAGACAGCATGGGTTGGATACTTGGACTAGTATCTCAAACAGGCTAAGTTTTGTACTACTCGATGTTATACAAAACAGGTTGAATACAGAATTTTACAGAACATGTCTGAGATTTTTCTTTCTCTGTGCTGAAAAACTGGAAGAAAAATGGCTTCATAACAAAGCACGGGGACAGAGATGACAACAAAGTCTGAAATGAATTCTAGACACGAAATTGTGAAATTGTGTTGCTTTCCTTCTATTCCTTTCTCTTTCCCCTAAATCTCACAAGTGATTTCTTTATGTGAAAGGTCATCTACATACCAGTCATCTCTACAGGACTTCTGTCTACTCCTAAGTGGGACTAATCTTAATTTTTCACAGCAGGAATGGGAGAAAGAAGCATAACAAAAAACATTAAGCTGCTCTTTCCATGCTAACATATTTGGTGGTGATGTGCAAAATTATAGTAATTTTGGTGAAAAAAGAGTCACTTCTTTCTAAATTACTAATTTTTTTTAGCAACTAAAATTCAAGACACCTGGATCTAAAGGATTTCTTGCAGCCACTTTAATGCAAGCTCCATCAACTCCATACTATCTATTTCACTTGTTGCATTTAAAGTAGGTGAACTCATTAAAGGAGATTTGTCACTGACAGTCACTTTCATACCTTTTAACCTGGCAAATACAGGATCGGGTTTTGACATGAATTGTTAGAAAAGTGGATAAAACAGAGCACTGGAGCTCAAATAAAAATTAAAAAAATTCTTATCCTCCCCCACCAAAACACAGGTGTCTTCATAAAACTGTTTCAGCTGACACTCACGTAGTGTAAGTGTGCAGCTCTCCCACGAAGGGAGGTGGTCAAGTAAAGGAACAGCTAAAATCCTCCATGCTATTAATAGAAATGTTGGAAATGCCTGCCTAATTTAGCTTTTACTTCCTTCTTCAATTTAGACTAACATCTCCCATGAGATATTTTGAGCTCCCCAAGCAAACAAAACTCATCCTGGCTCATCCCAAGTACAGCTTCAATGCACATTTGAATAGCACCCTTTTACAAGGGCACAACAGCTAAAGGATCAAACCCATTCTTTATAGCCTACGTCAAAGCTGCTCAGAGTAAAAGTTTTAAAATACAGGTTAAGGTGGAGCAGGAATAGTCTTCATTGAACATGGAGAGTGAAAATGAAATTGTATTTTTCCAGCACCAAACATTAAGCTGTGTTTTATCTACTGAAAAATCAGTAAAGGACCTTACAAGGCAAAACACATCCTCTTTCAACAATGCTATTATGTCCAAGTTTCATAAATCCAGATAAGCTCTTCCCCTTGCCCCCCAGTTTCAGAGACTGTTTGTGAGCACTTTCTTAGTGACCATACCGTCACCAAGTTCCACAAAGTTTTAGAGCAAACACAGAGCTTCAAACCCTTAAGTTTGGAATTGGACTGGTAAGGGAAGTTGTACACAAAGAACTTCGCCATGTCCCACAGCTTTCAGATGGGAATTTCTCTATTTACCACACACAGTGACATGCCCCTATCACAAACAGCCTCTAAGATAAACTAAAGCCAAGAGCAGAAGTAAATAACATCTGCCTTTTACTCCTCAGTAAAAGGAAAGATTACTTCAGCCAGATTCTATTTTTTAAAATGAAATTGTTTCATAAAGAAAAGCTCTAACAACGCAAAATACAGTTATTTCACTTGCTCCAAATTAAGATTTGTCCATTGGCTAAAGCCTCAGAGAGTCAAAAAGAATATGGAGCTATAGCAGAACTAGGTGCTATAGCATCTAGCGTGAGCCCTACTACATACCAAGAAGCTGACCACATTCCTGTCTGCAACGGCTCCTCACTAACAGTTTAAAATAAGGACAAAAGTATGTCCTCCAATGCACTCTATTTTACTTACAGATAGTTAAATCTGAAGAAAGTCTCCTCATAAAATACCTGTGTGTAAACCAAAAGCAAAAAACCAACAAAACAGAACAGAAAATCAGCCCCTATACATGTAAGAGCTTCAAAATCATAACAATGCAGTTCCAAACACCCGTGGTTGAACTGACTGTGCTGTTGCCTGGTATTGGCAAACTAACACAAAAGAGTCTCTGGATTTCCCTCAACACCAAATTCAGCACTGAAACAAACTTCATGTATTCCATATTTTTAATGCAAATTAATCTGATAAGAAATTTACTTAATTTATGCTTTAGCTTTAATTACATTTGATAGGCTTAATGATGCCAGTGTTGCGGCAAAGCATTCCAACTGAACAGATCTGGAAGAAAGCTCGAGCTAGCTCCCTACTAAATATCTGGAGTTCAAAAATAAAAGTCTGTATCCAGACCGTCATTTTCCCCCAAAGCACAACACGGTGTGCTAGTCCCTGTGTTTCAGTTTACAGCTAGGAGTTGCACATCTTGAGCTTTTCCATCAGACAGCTAATCAAAGGCGGCAACTTACAGTGCATTCCATATCCTTATTAGAAATAACTACAGCCCAGGAATGCAAAAATGTTCATACTAGGTTTCCATTGACTTTTCCTTTAATCCTATGATTAAAATCCACTTCATGTATATTTTTGATACTTAAATTTTATCCTCCAGCATTATACTGTGACACTTATGACTGAAATGCAAGTAGTCCAGGGAGAAATAACTCCTACTGAATTTAAGACAGGCTATTAATATATTACAGAAAAATTTATTAGAAGATAATAAATCCGAATTCCGTACTTTGGATAAAAAACAGCTAGTTAGAGCATTTCTATATCAATGACAGCAAAGTGATATGGACTGTCACTCTGAGAATTAATTTAAAATTTAAATCTACCCAAGGATTCCAGTGTATTTCTAAATAGTAAACTTGCTTTGTTAAGAGGAAGAAAGAACACAAGGATGTTGTTCAGAAAGGCACTTTTTCCTGTTTAACTGCAACTATGATTTGAACAGTACTATTTGTAGCTCATGATAAAAAGTACTTGCAAGTAAAACACATGAATTTTGCCCCTGAAACTTACAAACTGACATAATCACTTATATAAATATTAAATTTAAGTACCTCTTGTAAGATAGAGAAGGATGAAGGCATTTCACAAGTAAGCTACATTCAATGAAGCCAGCTTTATATCAACACAGAAATCAAGAATTGCTCTGTGAACCACAGCTGTACGTAGCTGCTATACGTAATGAAGTAAATATTCCTAATAGGCTGATTTTTAAATTAAAGTTATTTTTAATCTCTTCATAACAGTATATCTGCAGAATTACGAACACCAACAGTTTCTGTGAAACAGAAAAAAGGACGGTCAATTAAACCCAATTAAATTACACCACCATTCTCAGTATGGCAGCTTAACTATGACAACAATTTAAACAACTTTCAACATTTTACATAAAAAAATAAGGTCAGGTCAAGAATACACAAAGTTGTAGAAAAGCAGAAGTAAGTTGCAATGATGGCTACAACTATGATGGCAATACTGGGAGAGAGGAGGGAGGGGAAGGGGTAAATCAAATGCAAGTGTGACCCTACTTCCAATTGAATATCAACCCACAGGTCAGCAAGAGCAGAGATATTAGCCAAATAAACCAAGTGCAGCTGCAAAAAAAAAAAGTAGGTAAAATGCTGATGTGACTTCTGAACATGTGAGGAGAAGCGGGGGGAAGGACACAACAATACATAAAAAAAACGAAACTCAAAACAAAAAGTACATCTGAAAAGCAAGAGACAAGTACAGAAACATTGCCATATCACATTACAGCTCATTATCCACCCCAGAATCCAAACATCGCCAACAGCAAAGCGAGTTACAAGCAGCCCTTCAGAATGCCAGAGAACGTGAAGACACCTACTTCTACCGTTTGAGAGCCAAGACACTCAACCTTTTGATTTGGCAGACAGAGCAACAAATGACAGACAGAGCTGCTCTGAGTGGATTTACTGCCAGATTAAAGGCATCACTAAATCTAATAAATAAATAAATTTAAAACTCGTTTACTTCTGTTTCTAAGCTGAGTTTAGTCTAAAACTTGGTACGTTAGCCATTCTGGGTCTTAAAATCCAGTTTACTGGTTTTTTTTGGGGGGCAGGTGGGGTGGTTTCTCTCTTAACAAAACTAATTGAGGAATGATATGAATTTCTTAATCACTTTTTCAATAGGATTAAAAAAATCAGGTTTTACAAGCTATTAGTGTAGAAAAAAGATTTTATAGACTAAATATTTGAAACAGTGTTACTAAGAATTTCTCATTTGTTCTTGAAATTGTACTAAGTTAACTATCAAAAATCGGCAAAGGTCACAAAAATAGAGATACTTTGTTGATGTTCTAGCACATGGTTGACAACTGCAATAGCTGAGCTACAGGCTACTGCAAGAGTAAATATGCAAAAGGGTGGTGGAGCACTGGCCCAGGTTGCCCAGAGAGGTGGTGGATGCCCCATCCCTGGAAACATTCAAGGCCAGGTTGGACGGGGCTCTGAGCAACCTGATCTGGTTGGAGATGTCCCTGCTCCTTGCAGGGGGGTTGGGCTAGATGGCCTTTAAAGGTC
>JAAGAY010004167.1:0-21705 GCA_011801015.1 Ardeotis arabs | reverse complement strand
CACACAGCTTGGTGTCATCGGCGAACTTGCTGAGGGTGCACTCTATCCCACTGTCCATGTCGCCGACAAAGATGTTGAACAGGGCTGGGCCCAACACGGACCCCTGAGGGACGCCACTCGTGACCGGTCTCCACTTGGACATCGAGCCGTTGACCACCATTCTCTGAGTGTGGCCATCCAGCCAACTCCTTACCCACCAAGTGTTCCATCCATCAAACCCATTCCTCTCTAGAGAGAAGGATGTCGTGCGGGACAGTGTCAAAAGCTTTGCACAAGTCCAGGTAGATGATGTCCGTTGCTCGTCCCTTGTCCACCGATGCTGTCACCCCGTCATAGAAGGCCACCAAATTGGTCAGGCACGATCTGCCCTTGGTGAAGCCGTGTTGGCTGTCGCCAACCACCTCCTTGCTCTCCATGTGCCTTAGCATGGTTTCCAGGAGAATCTGCTCCATGACCTTGCCAGGCACATGTTATGTGACTAACCAATGTCCATTAAAAAAAAAAAAATAAATAAAGGATATGCAGACAACTTCTCTTTATCCCCAATTAAATATTGTTTATTCCTACTTGATTTTAAACCAGTTTATGTAACAACATAGGCTAATATGTATTTCAAGCAATTTGTGAGGAAAATAAGTAAGAATGAAAATAAAATGTAAAATCAGAAGTGCTCTGCTATATTTGTACAACTGTACCTGATGTTTTGATGTTTTGGCCAGTGTAATTAATTTTAAATTTCCATGTTGTGTATTTGTTTGTTTACAGAGACCACTATAAAATAGAATATGAAAAGAGACTGCAGGAAGAGCTCGAACAAATAAGGTTGAAAACAAATCAAGAAATCGAGCAACTAAGAAGCACTTCGAAAGAGATGTATGAACGTGAAAACAGGTAGATAAGATGCAGGCAATAATCTAATAAGGGCAAAAATCATCAAGTAATGGTTTGTGCTTACGTATAATTAGAGTTGACTGGCTCTTTGAGAGGTGATCAAAATGTGAAAATTTAAGTTCAATTATAAAACTGATGAGAATCTTGTAAAAGCTAAAATGAAATTATACCTATACAGTAAATATATGGTGTTATATTTATTATTAAATTATGGACGTCCAACCTTGTCAATTAAAAGTATTAGTAAAATTAATGTTGTAAATAAACAATGGTTTGCAGTTTGTTCAGATGTATAGTGTTAGTTAACTAATACAAAATGTGTTGGTTTACCTGTCGTGCTACATGGACAATCTTGAAACTGTGCCAGGAAACCCAGAATAGAAGGTGTTGATGCAGGAAGCAAAGCAGAAAAAAGGAGAGAAACCAATAAGATTTATGCCTTCCTAAAATAAGTCTATTAGAGATTTTTTACAGCATTATGACTCAAAAAAAGCACTGATTTCCTGTAAATTATTGTAAAATCCTCTTTTGAAGAAGATTCTAGTCCTGCAAAGACCTGCATATTGAATTTATGTGTGTTATCTTGTTGAATACCATGGAATTATGTTCAGAGTTAGGCACGTACATAAGCCTTTAGAGGTCTAAGGATTTGGACTTTTGGCACTGGATTTATTTTTGAGTTTGCTTTTTGCCCCTTTTATTCCTTTTAAATGGGAGAAGTGCTTAATAATTCATTATAACTTCATTGTAGATGTCCTGAAAGTGTCTTGTGTGGAGAAGGAAATGACTGTAGTAAAAAGATATTTGTAGCATCAGCATCTGTTCCTCTAATAGGTAGTTTTGTTACTGCTTGGAAGAGTGAAAAAAGAACATGACTCCTGCTGTCTATCTTCCAGTCAAATGAGAGGTTCTAATTAAAAAAAATTACATCATTGTGAAGCTTTACAAGTGTCAGTAAAATTATATATATACACACACATATAAATCCACACCACTTCCTGTATGCAAATCTATTTTGAATTACAAAGTATGAATTTAAAACTCCACTGTCCAAGGAGATTTGACAAGGGTCTGTATATCATTGAGAAAGTTATTGAAATATATTTCATTTGTATCTGGAATGAATTTACAGAAGCTTTGTTCCTCATTTCAAAATAACTACTTCTGAAATGTAAATCCTTTATATTTGACTTCGTATTTTGCAAAAAAGGATTTTTAGTATCTGCTCTTTCTGTAAAGTACTAAAAAATTCCACCATAAAACAGTACTTCCCAGTCTGATGTGCCCCTCAAGGGCGAGACAAATGGAAACGCCAAATTGTAAGCAAAGAAGTTTGCAATGAACTTGTGTGATGTGATGAGATGCGGATTGTGACTGAAAATAAAGCTAAGATGCCGGTTTCATCTTCAGTCTCAAAGCATAGAATGGTGTTATAGCTAAGCTAATCTAATATTCAGTTGCTCTTACTCCTTACCACTTTGCCAAGCCTCATGTGCCTAATGTTTCCCTTGAATTTGCTGGCATTTATTTTACACATGGATGAGTCGGTTCAAGAAGCTAAAATGGTGGGAGGGGCCAATAGAAAGACGATGTTTTCATTCTTAATTTATTTGGGATCGGTTTCACTTGTTTGGTTGTAGTAAGCATTGCCTATATTTGCATTAGCATGCATGAGTGAATTCACAGGACATGTGAATGTCTGCATGAGGTTTGAGTTTGGATTAGCTGTAATCTATTCCCGTAGATCAAACACAATGTAGTAGTTTTGAGCATGTTAGATTCTCTCCCTGAACACATCTTCTGACTTGATTCAATCTGACTGGAATCCAATTTGCGCATTCTAGAATAGTTCAGGGATGTGAACTGAAGTGCAACAAATAGCAGTTGCTAAGAGGTTTATTTCAAAAACTAATATAGACGCCCTTGTGCTTTTGCTTCCCCTCCCCTGCCCTCATCTCACACTTTTTTTTTTTTTTCTCATAGCTATTCATGAATCTGTAGGTAGTATTTCTGTCCCGTTTTAGAAGGGTACTTTCACTTGTATGATAGGCATGCTATATACCTGATGGTCCATATAGCCTGTATGTGCAGCTATCATATAGGTACTTTGTCTTTTAAAATCACAATCACACAGTCTGAAAACTAGCAGTATCACTAGTGTGCTTCCTGCCTCTGTGTTCTGGTTTTGGCTGGGATGGAGTTAATTTTCCTCTTGGAAGCCAATGTGTTTTGGATTTCATATGTGAAGATTGTTGATAAACACCCTGATGATGCGAGTTGTTGCTAATGAGACCAAGGACACTGTCTGGCTTTCCAGGTCTCACTAATGTGCAGGTGCAGGAAGCTGGGAGGGATACAGACAGAATAATGGACCCAAACTGGCCTAGGAGAGCATTCCATACCATAAACGTCTTGCTCAGTATATAAATGGGGATTGGCCAGTGAGGGTATCAGTCTCTTTCTCTCTCCCTCTTGCTTCTTTGCTTGCTGCTCAGTTTCGTTTCAGTGATCACTGCTCAGGATGGGCTATATCAATCATTGGGACATTGGGTGGTGAGAAATAGTGCATTGTTAGTTTTGTATATTTTAGTATCCTTATATTCTGTTGTTATGATCATTTTCCTTTGCTATTCTAGTAAACTGTCTTCAGTTTTCCTTTCTTCCCAGTTCTCTCCCCAGTCCCACTGGGGAGGGAGAAGGTGAGTGAGAAACTGTGTGGTGACTAGAGCTAAACCACAAAGGATGCTAAACTTCTGTTGAAAATATTTCAACAGAAGTTATACCACATCTGTGATTGTCATCTTGTTGGTTGAGTAGTACCTCACTTATGCCATTTTTCCTCCACTTGCATTTTCAGTTGATGAGCTGTTCAGTTAAGCAAAATAGTTTATTCTCTAAACAAGTCACTTTATATCTCCTATCATTTAATTTTTATCCCACTTCCATTACTCTAGTGTTAAGGATACAACATTGCACTCCTACTCAGAGACATAGTGTGCTTGATCTTATTGCTGTTAACAAAATTAATTACCACATTCTTGTATTTTGGTGTGAGACAATTTTAAAGAACCTACTTTCAAGATCAGTCCCTGGATTTAATTGATAAATTCTGTAGCCCAGTAACTCAATTTTTAAATAAAACTTTGTTATCTTTCTTTCATAGCCAGTTAACGGTTACATAATTTTGCTGTTGATTCTTCATAACTATTTCCTATTTATATTAATTTCTTTGAGTTCAGAAAAGTATCATTGATAACATTTCCTTAGTCTAGAAAATAGTCTTTCATCCAAAAATTGTATACCTTTAGCGTGACTAAGCTGACCCAGGATAACATTTACATGTGCTTAATAATTTTCCATTTACCTTTAAATCTAAGAGTTTTCTCTTTTCTTCAAAATCTGCCTGAGACTATAATTTCACTTTGCTTTAAGTGGAAAGTTCAGGGTGGGGGAGTGGGAGAAAAACAACTTCCGTGGGAAGAGCTTGGATGCATCTACATTAACAGTTTAGTTCAGGTGAAGAATGTAGTTTTTGAAGTGAAACTTGCTAGTCATTGCTGCTTGCCTCACAATTTGCGCTTGGATTTGCGGTATTGTGCTCACATTTGTAACACATGAGCAGGATTCCTTTTAGCTGAAACAAAACTGAAAGGAGTCTCTAAGATCATGTAATATATTCCAAATGCTAGTGAGTGTTCAAGTCACAGGAGCAAAGCAGGAGTGAAGTAAAATCCTCAAACAGTCACAACACAGGTGTCTGTTCCTCAGCAACCACTGTTTGCTCTGCAAATTGACTGTTACTGTGTTGCAGTCATCTTAAAAAAAAAATTAAAGAAAAAAATTTCCTTATCTCTAGTCTAAATCTGCCCTCTTTTAGTTTAAAACCATTATCCCTTGTCCTGTTGCTACAGGCCTTGCTAAAACATTTGTCCCCATCTTTCTTGTAGGCCCCCTTTAGGTACTGGAAGGCTGCTATCAGGTCTCCCCGGAGCCTCCTCTTCTCTAGACTGAACAATCCCAACTTTTTCAGCCTTTCCTCATAGGAGAGGTGCTCCAGCCCTCTGATCATTTTTTGTGGCCTTCCTCTGGACCATGTCTGTGTCATTTTTGAGGCTGCTCCAACTGGTCTGTGTCTTTCCTGTACTGAGGGCTCCAGAACTGGACACAGTATTCCAGGTGGGATCTCACAAAAGCACAGTAGAGGGGCAGAATCAACTCCCTCGACCTGCTGGCCACAATTCTTTTGGTGCAGCCCAGGATGTGGTTGACTTCCTGGGCTGCAAGTGCGCACTGACAGCTTATGTCCAGCTTTTTATCCACCAGTACCCTGAAGTCTTTCTCAGCAGGGCTGCACTCAATCCCTTCATCCCCCAGCCTGTATTGATACCAGGGGTGGCCTCGACCCACACGCAGGACCTTGCGCTTGGTCTTAGAGATTTGCGTGGGCCCACTTCTCTAGCTTGTCCAAGTCCCTCTGGATGGCAGGCTTGTCAACTGCACCACTCAGCTTGGTGTCATCAAGTCCTGTATATCAGACTAACTAGCTAATTAGTTGTATGTGGAAGTAGGATTCTTATGCCTAGCTAACCTTTTCTTGCTATATCATAAAAGTTACGAGTCAACTCAGCTAGGAGGGCAGCATTCCCCTAGTTATTAGTGAAGTACCAAGAAAAATTATTGGAATTTATTTAAGTCCTACCAAAAAATAGGTAATTTATAGTTCTAGTATTCTAGAATTATTGATATATTTCTACATATAAATAGGTGGTTTGGTAATTGTTTTTAGAATTTCAGAACTGGAAACTTTGCTGGTGCATATGAAAGTACTCTGAAGTAAAGCCTCTGTAATGAATAGGCACATAGATAGACAGACCCTTCTATCATTCTATGAGAATTGAAAAAGGAAGTACAGAAGTCAAGATCAGTCAGTACTAATTCATGAAGCAAAACAGTCTTTTTCCTAACAGATTCTTGACATAGTAACTTTTGTTTCCTTCAGAAATTTGAGAGAAGCAAGAGATAATGCTGTAGCTGAAAAAGAAAGAGCAGTTATTGCTGAAAAGGATGCTTTAAGAAAATATGATCAACTCTTAGAACAGTAAGTATCTTTAAAATTCATATAAAAAATCTAAAGGTATAACTATATTTATATCTAAGGAGTTACAGATAGGAGGAATGACTGCTTTGGCTTTCTGCTTATAAAGAATAAATTGAATTACAAACATTTTGTTTAAATGAAGTTACAGATTTAATTCCAGTAGTAATATTTTTTTTTCCATTACCAGTGCAGTAACAATATGAATGTTTGATTCTTCTCCTACAATACTGTGAAGACAAGCAAACATAATTATGTATCTCATAGCAAGAATGTGGATTTCATACTGTACAGTAGCAGTGGTCAAACTCTGAATCTGTTCTGTTGGGTTTTTTTTCTTTAGTTGAAAGTAGAAAACTATTTTGTATGATGGCTTCAATTAATGTTTTTTTTTTGTAAAATATAGATAGAGAGCAGTAACCAGGAAAGTTATGCTTGCTACATGCTTCTTTTCTTACTGCTGTCTCTTCTCAGTCTTTTACATTCCATGTATAAAACATAGTGTCTATACAAAAAGTACAATTCTGTTTGTATGGAGAAGGAAACTATGATTCTCTGCCTGTTTAGAAGCTGTCTTACTATCCTGTTCTGCCGTGCTTTATCTGCACTCTTTGTAAATTTAGAATATTAGCTATGGTAAATTATGAGGTATATTTAAACTTTAGGCAGTAATCAAAGCTGTTTAGGGTAGGTTTGTCATGTGTCCTTAATTTTGGACTTGATTCATTGTTTAATACAAATCTTTTTTTCTAAAATGAAAAGGTCAGTTCATTAACCAACTGTGCTACCTAGTCATCTACTCAAAGAAAGTTAATTTCACTAGATGTGAATTTTTTTTGCTTCAAATTGTTTTTTATTGTAAGTAGTAATCCATTAAAATATTGATAACTTAAGCATAGGCACAAATTAAAGCTTTTAATTTTTATGTATAACACCTAACTCACAGTGTTGATATTATTGAAGAAACAGCATTACCTAAGGACTGGAAAAAATGTTATTGCTAACTAGTGGTGTGAAACAATAGTAGTTCTAGAATAAACAAGATGGGTCAGAGGACTTGATATCCACACTGAGTTTCAGGGGTTTGACTTCTGATTAGTTCTAGTTTGGGCTGAATGAGCCCAAGGATGCTGAATGCCTTTTAAGTGGTTAGAGTGCATTGTAGGTGTTCTTGAATTCTCAAAATGGAATTCAGTTCGCAAACTCTGAGATGTTGGCTCTACAACGCAAATCAAAATTTGGAAATCAAAGCTGGTTAAGTGGGGACAACCAGGAAACTTGGTTCAAAACTGATCTCCTGAGTCAAAATAAAATGCTAATGTGAGTCAACCATTTGTTTCTTTCTGATGAGACTCCTACCTTTCACTGTGATAAGACTTACTATGATGTGTGAGGAATTCATATCTAACTGGAAGCTCTTCTGGAAAATGGGTCTGGTATGCGATAATTTGATTATGCATTTTCTTGTTTTTAATGAGATATCAACTTTATAATTCTTACTATATTTATTTTTAAACTTACGAACCATGGAGAAAATACTTTTCTGTTCTGCTGTATTCCCACTCATATAATGTGTCAATTTTTTTTTCATATTTTTACTTTTTTGAAGAGGGACATTCCCCTGCAGTCAGAAACATAAGATTTTAAAATGCAAGCTTTAGATAGGAAAAAAAGAAAGTTAGTAATATACTATTTGTTGTAATCTTGTTTGCTACGCTCATGCTTCTGTCCTCCTGTAGCTTTTTCTTGTGATAAGCTCTCCAAGTAAGTAAAACTCTCCTTTCCTCAATTTAAGTAAGTTGGGAAGTTGATTAATACTGGTTTTTGGAGTTCAAAGTAGTATATTATTTTTCAGAAAATTATGCTTTTCAGAGGAAAAAAAAAACTTCTACTTGGGAAAATGGAAAACACATACTTCCCTTCTTTGAAATGTGTCTGTTCTTAAAACTACTTCACTTCTAACTACAGTATACATGTAGTTTTCCACATTCCAAATCATCTACCCAAATGGACTACAAAGTAACAAACTGGCATGATGAGATGAAATAAATACCTTGACTTAAAAGACCCCAAATTCTGAATTTAATGTGGGCTGACACGTGGCAGTTCTGTGGAACAAAGACATTTTCTAATATCACCAGAAAACCCTAAAATAAGAAAGGAATACCTGTGTTGTCCAATTCTATATTTAAGTGATTGTAACAGCTAGTTCTACTTTAGTGAAAACAAGGTGACTCATCATAGTTACCACTGGTATCACAATCTGTATAAACAAACATGTTTGAAAGCTTCAGAAGTATGTGGAATGTTGACTGGCCTGAATAGTGGTTAAATAAAGCCCCTGGCAAATCTTGTGATCAGAAGTGTAACTAATACCCAATTTTCTAGTCAAGTGCAGTTATTTTCGTTTTTCTTACTGATGTTTGTGGTAGCTTTTTGTAAATAGCTGTTTACAAATGCCAGGAAAATACCAAAGTGACAATATTAATGAAGGAGTTATACTGAGAAAGAATCTACTGTTTCAACCTCACTGTGATGTCAGGATGTAAGTTTTGTTGCTCTCTGCTATTATAGAGCTTTAAATTCTGTATGGGAATCTGTGTTGTGTTTACCTGTGTCAATGAAAAAACTGTTTTGATATTTTGGATGTCACACGTGTTCTAAAAAAATTGTGACCAAATGGAAACATTATGACTTTGTTGCAGACTTCTGGTAATGTGACTAAGACTTTTTTCTCATTTTAAAGCTGTATTACCTCAGTTGATAGTTTCTAGGGGTTGAATGAGGAGAGCAGTTCTATAACAGCTCCATGATCTACTACATAGTAAATTGTAGATACTAAATGTGTTCCAGCTTTTCCCTCTTTTGAATATTCTTGGAGTGTTATTTTCAGACTATTGACTGTTAATCTGACTTCTCTTTGCCAAAAAAAAACCCAGCCCAGCGAAACAATAACAACAAAAACAGAACCAAAAAGTAGAACAAATCCATCCTGGTTTTCTATTGTTTTTTTTCCTACTGGTTACATTTTCTGGTTTCATATAAGGTGCAACATAAAACTGAAATGGTTTCTTTGTTCGAAATGGACTTGAAGATCTAATACAGGATGAACTCATACAAAAGCACTTCACCTCAGGGGGTGCCTACAAGAGCCATCTCTTGCCTTTGATTGTTCATTTCCTTTAAAACTTAAGGAGTATAATTTCTTTTTCCAGGACTATGCAGCTTGGCTCTATCAGTGGAAACTGATTTAAAAATTCCAGAATTACTGAGAACACAAGGGAAATCCACAGATGCTGTGATTTTACAAAATCTTATTTTTCTTAGGGATAAAAAAAATCTGTACTCTGTTACAGTTGATTGCTGCTCGCATGATATACTTAAGGTGATTTTTCTTTTCCTATGTTTGTAATCATAAAATGTGAGGTGTAGAAGAATGAAGAGAAACAAAATAGATAAAGAATAAACAGAAGAAGAATACTCAAGAAAATTATGTTATGACAATACTGTTCCTTCAACTTTGCAGTGGGCACTACTTATAAAAAAACCCTCAGTTTTGTAAAAGCTAATGGGAGGTTTAAATTCCTGCCTCTGTCTATGAAGTAATAGGCTATTTTAATTATGTACTTTTTAATTATTATTATTTGACTATGCACAGGTGATGAAAGGGCATTTTTAAACAATGTTTTTATGGTTGAGTTGAGTAAAGTTAAGATGACGGCTATAGAAAATAGTTTAGAGTCTTAGGTTTGTTCTACCTATAAAAATTTCAAAGGATTTTGAATTATTATTTAAACATTTTTGGATTGATGCATATAGCTCAGCTATTTAAAACTTAGATATGTAATGGACAATCTGCTACAGGTAAAAATGCCTTTAGAAGTATTTTTAGTGTTTCTATTTAAAAATGCTTTTCTTACATAAAAAGCAAGATAAAAGTCACTGACACTTCTTGATAGCAATTGTCTGTGCTTAATAGGTTAAAAAAAGTATATAGAAAGTTCTCTGTGTTTGTGTTTACCTATTTAATGCTTTTCTTTCCAGTCCGCTGCAAGCTGTGTATACATTTTGGATAATTCTTTTAGTCTGTCCATTAATCTTTATAATGTGAATCTCTTTTTTACCCCTATTTTCTTTGTTCTTCACAATTATAGTACTTCTTAGAATTCATCTGGAGGTGAGATTAGTGCTATCTGATTTTAGTAATCTGTCTTAAACATTGTAGGTGATGGAGAGATGGGATCTATCCTGTTCATAAAATGAGTGTTTAAATTAGATGAAGTTAATATCCATATATCTTTTTATTAATTGCAGACAAGCCTAGAGGACTGTCTTAGATGAAAGATAATTGGAAAAATTTACTGAATAAATAAATGTTCTGCTTTGCATTTAGAATCTCTGCTGAGTATGCAGGAATCGCATTTTTAGATTAGCATTTATTACATTATACATTTTTTGTTAATAGAAACATTCAAATTAATTATTTCAGCCTTCTATTAATGTGTTTTTATAATCCAGATGTTACTGACTGCAATGACAGGATTCTAATCTTTAAATCCTTAAGTCAATGTATTTGTGTGCTGGACTTCTTGCTAATATTTAAATAAAGGCCTATTTTCTCTTCAAGAATATTTGTATAAAGTAAGGATTTAAATAATGAATTAACAAAAAATCCATGCTGAAAACTTCTGGCCAAAATATTTCTTTGCCACAGCTGCCATAACCCTATAAAAAAACTGCTGTCATAGCCTTTTACGCCCTAGACATGGCTGCTATTTTTGCATATGAAGCACTTTGTAATCCCTTGAAGAGCTATGTAGATCTTGAAAATTACTACTGGTTTAAATCTTCAGTTTCAATTAATGTCTTTAGTGTTTTCTAAAATACTTGCTTTTGGTAATAATAATTTGCTGTTGCTGTATTTATTTATGACTTTTGTAGTCTGATGTGTATCTGTAACTTTGATAACACTTAGGATTTGCATCAGAGTAAAGCTGAGCACTTTACTCTCATTGCTAGATCTTTTCTAGATTTCAGCCCTAGCCAATGTAACTACTACACCTTTCCCGTAAAAACTACCTTCGTCTTGTTCTCCTGTTGAGAAGGTTAAGTACAAGGTGCAGCTAAAAGGGTAAAAGGTGGATATCATGAAAATTGCTGAAAGGCACCCTCTTGGAAATTCAGAATCAAAAGAGGCAGTGAAAGGACGAGGAGTGGTAGTATGATGGAGAAGCAGAGGAAAAAGTCCATTTCTCAGGTGGCTGGGTCTAGTTTGTTTCCAAACTGTAGAAGAAGCACTGAAATCCGTAACAAAAAAACCAATGATATGCACCCTGTATTTCTACTAAAGTGACTAGGAAGGCTCCTACTTTTTTTCTTTTTTCTTCTGAGGATATGTTTATTTGGGGTTTACATCTTAATAGGTGATTTTAAGCTGCTCTCTAGCAAGCAATTGTCCTTCAATGATGTTTCTGCATAAGAAGTCTGACATATCTCAAAGCCTACTTCAAATTGCCCTATAACTGGAATGCATTTTAATGAGCAGAAGGAGAAAGCCTGATTAACTGATTTGATCAAACAGATGAGTGGTAGTATTAGGAAGACTTGCTAGGGCATGCCTAGTTGGCTTTGGTTGTTCCTTAATAAGGATCTCAAAATTTCACATTCTTAGCTAACATAGTTTTCTTCCAGAATGAATACTTTAAGCGCTATAATCAGTCACTTCCTAACTGTAACTGTCTTGATGCTGTAGAATTATCAATGTCAAGACTTACAGAAATGATAAGTCAGGATGATGGCTGACCTTTCTGAGCTTCGTTACATCTGGAACGCAGACTTTGAAGTTTGTTCTCTTACTGTGCAAGGAATGTTCAATGATCATATTTATAGCTCTAGAAATCATAGAATCATAGAACGGTTAGAGTTGGAAGGGACCTTCAAAGGTCATCTAGTCCAACCCCCCTGCAAAGAGCAGGGACATCCCCAACCAGATCAGGTTGCACAGAGCCTCACCCAGCCTGGCCCCAGGGATGGGGCTTCCACCACCTCTCTGGGCAACCTGTTCCAGTGTTCTACAACTCACATTGTAAAAAATTTTTTCCTAATATCCAATCTAAATCTACTTCCTTCTATTTTAAAACCATTACCCCTCATCCTATCACAACAGGCCCTACTGAACAGTCTCTCCCCATCTTTCTTGTAGGCCCCCTTGAGGTACTGGAAGATCACTATCAGGTTTCCCCGGAGCCTCCTTTTCTCCAAGCTGAACAGCCCCAACTCTCTCAGCCTACCTCATAGGAGAGGTGCTCTAGCCCTCCTATCATCTTCGTGGCCCTCCTCCGGACCTTCTCCAACTTGGTCCATGTCCTTCTTATGTTGAGGGCTCCAGAACTGGACACAGTACTCCAGGTGGAGTCTCACCAGGGCAGAGTAGAGGGGGAAGAATCACCTCCCTCGACCTGCTGGCCACGCTTCTCTTGATGCAGCCCAGGATGCAGTTGGTCTTCTGGGATACAAGGGCGCATTGCCGGCTCATGTTGAGCTTCTCGTCCACCAACACTCCCAAGTCCTTCTCCTCAGGGCTGGTCTCGATTCATTCTCCGCCCAGCCTGTATTTGTGCCTGGGATTGCCACGACCCAGGTGCAGGACCTTGCACTTGGCCTGGTTGAACTTCATGAGGCTGGCACGGGCCCACCTCTCCAGCCTGTCCAGGTCCCTCTGGATGGCATCCCTCCCCTGCAGCGTGTTGACGGCACCACACAGCTTGGTGTCATCAGCGAACTTGCTGAGGGTGCACTCTATCCCACTGTCCATGTCGCCGACAAAGATGTTGAACAGGGCTGGGCCCAACACGGACCCCTGAGGGACGCCACTCGTAACCGGTCTCCACTTGGACATTGAGCTGTTGACCACCACTCTCTGAGTGCAGCCATCCAGCCAACTCCTTATCCACCGAGTGTTCTGTCCATCAAACCCATGCCTCTCTAGTTTAGAGAGAAGGATGTTGTGCGGGAAAAAATCTTTTAAAATCTTTTTATTTAAGTTCCTCTTGCCCCAGCTTCTAAGAAATAATTCTCACAAAATATTATTAGCCTCTGTAGGATGCTTTGGGAAGGCTGTAATATGAACATATCCTCATATCATAGAGATTTTCCTTAAGACTTGACAGTCTCATTTTACCTGTTCATTTCCTGCTAGCCAAAATGCCTTCATTTTAAAACATTAATATCAGTAAAGGCAAAATATTAAGATTTTCTGATGGCTGTTATGCTGAGTAGTAATGAAAGTATTTACTCTTTTAAGTCTTGGTTTTTGTTAGCTGGGGAAGGTTGAAAATGTATCAGTGTCCTTTGAGAACAACTTTGAAAGCAGTTATAAATTCCTTAAAAAGAAGCATTATGTGATACAAGGATGCTGCTGCTTAGTTTATATATTTCTTGAATTATAGGGTTGAAACTTCCACAGCAACCCATGATTTTTCTATGATTGATAGTTACCATCCTGTATACACACATTTTTGTGATTCACTGCGCACAGCTTCTCATTAATGATGAACACTGACAGGATAAGCGAACAGAAGTCTTTTGGAACTCATTACCAAATGATGTTTCCGGTGCTAAAAGTTTGCATGGATTCAAAGGGAAACTGAATAGCTCAGAGATAAATTTGAGAATTACTTAACAAGTAAGAACCACATCCAATTCAGGAAATCTTTGAACTAGAAATAGTTGAACACTAGTGGGAGAGGATTAGTAAGAAATACAATCTATGGAGAAGTTTTTCTTGCTCTTCTCAAAACATACGTTTTTAGTTACAGTTGGAGAGAGGATTATCAGGCTGCATGGGCCGTTTGTCTGATACACACTACAGCTATTCTATGTAGAACAGAAGCTATGAAACACTGGGAAACTTCTCAACCTGTTTACTGGATGTGCTTTGTATCCCTTTGAAAAGTCTAGGCTGGATGTAATGACAAGATATAAATGAAAGCATCTACCTGAAGATTAAGTTAATGTGTTTTTTTTAAGATTGTTACATGTATCAAGTTATCTATGCAAATATTTATTTCTGGAATATTTCTAGCCGTCTGAGCTTGAAGGATTAAATTTGTGTGTGAAGCCCCTACAGCATCAGGTAGTCTGAAACATTAACACTTTAATGGCAGGTGAGAAAAGAACCTGTTTATAGGAAACTCCAAATACATGGTTTTTAGAATACACAAGAAAAACAAGTCACAAATAACATGATCGTAAATACACACAGTGATTGTTAGTTGCATATGTCTACTAACTCTGTGTATTATAATGCCTGTTCAAAAGTTAAGTTCTTCAAAGCAGAGATATTTCCTGTATGGCTGTAAAAAAAATATATTCAAATAATGGCTATTTATGGAATATTATATTTCAGTCTAATAAAACCCTAAAAGTTTTCTTTTAATAGTAATCATCTTCTAGAATTACCCTCTGAATCTATGGTTACATTCTGATTACTATCTGGAAAAGGGTGTGATGCTATACTGTACCTAGACAACTAATTTTTGAAGAATAGTCTGTCCGCATTGGTGTTTATTTGGCTTGAGGAGGAAGTTACAGCTTTGTAATCTTATGGATCTCAGTAAACTCATGGGAGACTCTGAAATGTTAGTCATGAAGACTAACATTTATGAGAGAGAGAGCTTTGGGCTGAGTTTTGGCAAGAGCTTTTCTTCTGCAGAATGACAATCAAAATGTTGAGAAAGCCTAACTACTGCTCTCAGCCTGGTCTTCCCTTGCATGGTGGTGATACCTGTTTCATATAAGTAACTCTGATGAATAAGGGAAGTGCTAGCATATTGTTCTGGAATTGATGGTAGCTAGTCCATTTGTAAATGAATAAATGAAGGACTATTGTGCTATGTTCATGAATGTGCTACCAAAACAGTAAACATCAGTGGGCCAAGGTACTTTCAGGCCGTAAGCTGCAGGGAGCTGTTTGCCTTTGGCATTAGTCCATCCAGCACTGAATATGCCTAATTAATCTTAGTCATATTGAGGACTTCCCAAAAGAGAGGGACAGTATGGTATTTACAAGTAGTGCTCACAACTGATGAAACCAGTGTTCACAACTGATGGAACAACCGTGTGAGTCCTTGGCAGTGTATTTGCTACTTTCTCCTTTATGAGATTGGTGTTTCTGCTGACCAGTGCCTTGATGGGGAGAGAATGGGAAAACCAAGGTTGGAGGGCTGATTTCCCTTTTATATGGTCTTGTTTCTAGATAAGAGTTCCTCAAGAATGTGTCCCAGACTTTGTCAAGGTTGACTCAGAGAGTTGTTTACATTCAGGGAGACCAGTAATTTTTTTTTGAAACAACATGCCTTCAGAACTGAAGTATTGCATCACATATTGGATAGCGGGAAGGCCACTTTAGTTTACTCAGTGCAAAGCTATTTAGATAATTTTTACAGCTGTTTGTGTTTCTAGCTAAATGATCTAAAGGCACATTTGTGTCTACTTATGTGACTGTATGGGGAACTCTGTAATAATATTCTGTGAAACCAGCAAAATGAATGTGCAATTAATGTTCAATGCATAGTTAACCAGAGTTCAAGAGCTTGCTAAGTATGCCGTGATCCTGGATAGCTGTAGGGTGGTGATGTGACATATTAGCAGCATTTTTATTAAATATCACATAGCTGTAGTGGCACTCAGATGTGACGTGACATTTGAATCGTGAGAACACCAAAAGGGTGGTACTACTTTGAGTTATTTATTATATCAGTGAGTGTATAACTGTGAACTGGTTTTATATTTAAAAAAAATGTTACAAACAGAACTTTAGCAAGACTGAAGTGAGGTGGGAACATTTGTTCTGGGTGGGCCTCTGAGGGGAACACCCCATGAAAGCTGATATGCTGGACTGCTGCTGATGGTAGGTGGTGATGATTAGTGAAAAGATTTGTAATTCCATGGTAGGAGGAGTGTGGTGAGAAGCAGTAAGGACAGACAACCTGGGAACTGAAAAAACCCAACAGAGATGGAATGGAAGAGTGCATATGAAAGAGAAAATCAAGGGGCTTTGCTACAAACACTAAAAGGCTTCTGCAGTTCTTACCACTAGGTAGATTTCCTAAGATGTTGCTCATATGAATATATACTGCCTAACCCCTTTTTATAAGCCCTGTTTGTTAGAAGGTTTCTATACCTGAAAGGAAACTAATTTTGATGACTGAAGATGATGTTGCACAGACCACCTTACAAACTCCGTTCATGAATCATGGAGAGGGTAGGGATTGTGTATGTGCCCCTTAGAGGTATCCCAGGAGCAAAAAAATGCCATAGCTTGTGCCAGCTTCTCACCCACAGAATAAATATTCGTGTAGGCAGCATAACTTGAGGAACTTTTTCTTAAAGGGAAGTAAGCATTTTCCATCAAGTGGCAGTGTAAATAAGTGTACTAGAAATATAATTTAGGTTCTTTTGACATGAAGCTTGGGCATTACGTGAAATGCTTATACCTGTCAGCCATTTAGTCTTTTCATTAAATTTTAGATTTCATAATATATATGTAAAATGTAAGTGTGTGTATGTGCATGTACAGGCCTATTTGTGTATCTCTTCTGAAGTTTGATTACTGGATATATTGTCAAAATGCTGCAACTGTTGGCTGATATTAACATGTATATATATATGTAATCTAATTTAATCTTGGATGTGGAACTTGTCATCTGGAAATGTTTTCATGGATATTCTAATTGTTTCATGGAAAGTGTCCGTTGCCATGCATAAACAGATATAGAAGTGCACTGTTTCATCTGATTAATCCCTTCTGAAATTTTGATTAATGTTTGCTCTGATTTCTCTGAGATCTTAACCTTTTCCTTTCCAGAAATACAATCTAGATCTTAAGTTTCAAGATGCTTCAGAAAGTTACATCATCACATTTTACCTTGGATACATTCCTGGGGTCACCAGAATTGGTTGTGGGTTGTAGAGAGGTGAATAATTTGTCCCGTTCAAAACCCTAGGGGAAAGGGGAGAAAGTTTTTTTGTTTGTGCAAAATGGTACTGTAAGTAGATGAAAGCCATTAGAAGCCCTAGTCCTCCTCTTGTTTTCGTATGCCACTCACTTCAGGGAATTAACTGACTCTTGAATATCTGACTATACTCAGTACGGACTGTTTCTCTAAACAGTAGAGGATGGGCACAGTGAGACTGATGTAAATTCCGTGCCCCAGAATTAGATGGAGTGAAGCCTCTATTGATGCCTTAATTCTAAGATTTTTAGACCTAAAACCACATGAAGAAATACTGTGTCTTTTGTCTGTTGCATGTTCATCTAGGACATTTTTGTTTTTACAGGCAGTGTACTTTTTAGAAGCTAGTGGGGCTGGGTTTTTTGGTTTTAGTTTTATCCCTTATGACACTCTGTTCCCACTCACAAATTGTGAAATCTGGGTCTAATTTCTGTGTTATGTCAAAGTTCTGGGCTTTTTTTAGAGTATTCTATATGCATAGATAAATGGGGTACATTTCAGGTTTATTTTCTTGGTGCCAGATGAATGCCTCTTTTCAGAGGAAGAAAAAATTGTTTAAAGTAGTGCATTTGCTGCAAAGTACTTATAATTAAAATGTGCGGATCAGCAGAAGTAGTTGACATGCTACAAAATAGAAAAGAGCTACCTTGTGGTAATTTGTTTGCCTGCCAGGGTTCTCCCCCATACTCCCCCACAGTATTTTCTTGCTTTGTAAAATAATCAAATCTTCATTTTGTCTATTGTCTCACAGTTATCTGTTTATACAGAACAACTGTATTAAACAGTTTTAGTTTATCCATTAGAGTAAGCAAAAAGAATTACCTTTTTCATTGCTAAATTGATATCTTTTGGCAGAATTATTTGTGAATTATTTTTAAAGATAGCTTTTACATTTATCTTTTTGTAAGTCTCTTTTGTTATGCCAGCTGTCTAAATCTTTTCATAAACTTCAGTTAAAAGAAACATATTTTCCATGATTATTTTAAAATATAATGTTTACTGGAAGGGAAGTCTAGTGAATTCCCACAGATGAAGTGTGAGTGTATTTCTCCCACTTGTAAATGAGTTCTTATTTCCTACAGTACATATTTTGGTACCACAATGACTCATTTTCAGCATGTTTTAGTTTAGCTTCTAAAACATTTAGAAACTTGGCAGATACACGTAAATGAATGTTACATCCAGTTTTAGAAGCTGCTTCCAAATAATATTTTACTAACATGTTGACTGTGAATAGACCTTTCAGAATGCAGAAGTGTCCTTTGTGATAAGCCTAAAAGCATTTGGAGAGGTCTTATTTTTATTTGTTTTGGGTTTTGTTTTTTTTTTTTTTTACCTTTAGCATGTTTTGGTTTTGCTATCCTGTAAAATAAGGAGAATACTTTTGTGAAAAAGCCTTAAGGTTTACACGCAAAGTCTTGTAAATGGAGTATTTTAGCCAGGCAAGTGATAGCTTTCTTTAGGTATGTGAACTGAATTTTCCAAAATTTCATGCTGTTTTGTTTCAAAATTTTTCAATTTTACAACTTTTTCAAAATAAATATAGTGCCATCTCTGTTTTAATATGATCTTGTTTAAGGCAATGTATGCCATTCCACACTTTAATCTGTTTCCTAATATGTTACTTTGACAGTTCAAATATTAAAAAAGAACGCAAGACTAAATAGTTTGTATGATTGAAAGGGACTTATGAGTAATGGTTGTGGAGTGGGAGAAGAATAGGGGAGGCAGACCAGGCATAGTTAGATTTAAGAAAAAAATAAATAAATAACAAACAAAAAAAAAAACCAACTCAAAATCACCAGTGTTCCATTTGTGAGAAGTTTTCTTTTCCTTTATTACTTAAAGAGTATATCTTATTTTAACTTCCTTGTCCTGGCTTCTTGGTATCTGGAACATTTATTATAATGGGACCTTAGACACTTTGCTCACATATTGATACCTATGCTTAGACACACATTTCTGCAGTCTGGATTTGAATACCACTCTATTTTTTTTTCAATTGTTGGCAGCATTTGTCTTGTCAGCTTAATATGCATGGTAGGAATAACTTTCCAAGTCTGTGATTATTCTCTGTTCCAACTTTAACCATCCGTATGTTGTCCACAATACAATGCCATGTTATCAGTAAGTTATTACTGTAATTACTGCCCTTAAAAATTTCTTTAGCTTTTTATTAGACTCGTAAGTAGACGGGGAAAACATTTAAAACTTGGATTACTAAGTCTTTAATTTAAAGATTTCCTGGAATCCCTTTTTCCTTAGTTGTGTGATGTGTCATAGGAAGGAAACCTATTTCAAACCCCTATTTCTCTCCCTGGCTGCCCCGCCCACCCCAAATTGATCTTAAATATATTAACTTTTCATCAAGGAGAAATCAAAATAAGGAGGGGGAGAAGTTAGTTTAGGGAATTGAGAGTCTTAATTATTTTGTCAGACAAATACAGATACATTCTCCTTCCATTACGTCTAAGTTGTTGTGAAGCTTGCAGAAGATTGATGATAGGCAAAAGAGGAAAGGTAATAAATATAAGGAGTGGGGAAAGACATAATGTAAATAAAAAAGATAAAAGAGAGCAGTCATTAAAACTTTACTGAGAGGGGTTCATCTGAGTGTAGAATATAGTGCAGTTTGCCAGTCTTTCTCTTTGGAAGAGTGGTCTAAGCCAAGTGAAGACAAAACAGTTGCATGAAGGGAATGGGTGAGTGGAAGGCAATGTGTTGGGGATGCTGGCAGAGTCACTTTCTTCCATTCTGGCCATCCAGTTACTTCTGTATAGATATTTGCAGAGATGGAAACTGTAACTCTCATTTATGGTAACTTATTTGATATGCATTTTGTTCAGTACAAAGTGAACATCTTCCAGTTATAACACTGAAAACCCTTGAACATTCATTTTCAGAGATCTAGTTTTGTTCATACCACTGTTTCAGAATTTTGTGATCTTTTTGAAGCATTTTTTTAATGTAATATATTGTTAAACTTTGGATAAGTTCAAACATTAGTTTCTGAGAAAAGTAATTAAATGCAACATTGATTTTACAGCTTTTACTGTGGCTGGCATCAGTCTTGTGTAACTTTAAGTACCTGTGCTGGAATGAAATAATGTCTATGAGATAATTGTCTCTTTCCATTGACTTATAACGGGAGTCTACCCGACAGGTTCAGATGAAGATACCGTGTAAACACCTGCAGCTAGGTGAGACAAGTCCCACTGGTCTTTTAAATGAGTTCAGCATAGACTCTTTTCACAAATTTGTGGGGTTTGGAGCTTTTATGAGTCTTATTAAGTCTTCTTCCAATGTAGAATCTTTACGCCTTTAAGCATTTGTTAAATGCTGGTCATAAAATTGAATGTTTTCATTATGAAGTATGATATATTTTATATGCTCCTTTTTTTTTCTTTTTTTTTTTTCTTTTTAGTGGGCTCTCTTATCTTCCATGATTAGAAAGATTTTGATTGACAGAAGTTCATTGAGATTATGTAGATCTAGAGTTGTGATTATACAAAGGATTAGATCCAGTTAATGAAACTACAGAAAGTAGGAAGATAGGTACTCCTTCAAAATTTTCAATCTTCTCTATCATACAGTAACTCTTAGAAGAGTTACCACACCCAAATGAAGAGGATGCTTGCATTTGTCTTTTTAGAGAAAAGGAAAGAAAAGATAGACAAAAATTGGATAATACATTGTACTGTTTCCATAATATAAAATGCATGTAAGTCTCTTGGGATCCAAATGTGACAGCAACATTAAACAAAATATGCAGTAACTATACTTAAAATGTAATACCTGGTTGATAAATAGAGGTTTTGCACATGCTAATGGCTTTCCAGCAGGTTGTCATAGTGATATCTGGGGGCAGATTTTCCATTACTAGATTCAACTGAAGTCTTACCAATGCCTCTTGTTCTCAAGCACCACCTAACCTCAGAGGCACTTAAAATCAGTCTAGATTCCAAGTTGGAGCACGTCTAGGTAGAAGTCCCTGTGCATGCTCGGAAGTCGCCTGATTTGGAAACCTAAGTGCTTATTTTGATATGGGTAGGGAGGTGCTTGAACTCTGTTCAAGTCCCTGAAGGACCTGTTTTTATTAGATCATGGCTAACTCATTCAAAAGCATTGAGTTCACTCCGGAACAGTGTTAGAAGAGGAGGTAATGGCTAAGCTTGCCTCTTTTGTAACATACTTTGAGCACTCGCCCAGAAGGTTCAAGACCTTTGTCCTTTCCCTCTCAGTCTCCCTAATTATTTAAAGAGGTTTTGGTGTTACCTGGAAGTTACGTCAATTTGCCCAGAATTTTGTCAACGAGTGTTGACATATGTAATGCATGAGTTAAGCAAAATGCCCACAAAGTAGGAAAAATAAACAAATTCAGAGGTTCCTGGACTGCGTGGACGACAACTTCCTCCTGCAGGTGATAGAGGAGCCGACGAGGAGGGGTGCCATGCTCGACCTTGTGCTCACCAATAGAGAGGGGCTGGTGGGGGATGTGAAACTGAAGGACAGCCTGGGCTGCAGCGACCACGATGCGGTGGAGTTCAAGATCCACGGGGCAGCGAGGAAACTCCATGGCAAGCTCTCAGCCCTAGACTTCAAGAAGGCGGACTTCGGCCTCTTCAGGGACCTGATGGGCAAAGTGCCATGGGAGGCGGCCCTGGAGGGAAGAGGGGCCCAGGAAAGTTGGTCCACGTTCAAGGA
>JAAGAY010004166.1:0-26189 GCA_011801015.1 Ardeotis arabs | reverse complement strand
GCCCACAGCACCCCGCAGCTCTGGGGGCCCTGCCACCGTAGTGGCCCCCCCAGCCCCGCCATGGCCCCCTCAGCCGACCCCCTCGGTGCCCACAGCACCCCAAAGGCCGCACCGCGGGCCCTCTCAGCACCTGTCCGGGCCCCGGCCTCTCAGCACCTTCCTCCCCACAGCCGCAGGGCTCCAGGCCTCCGGTGCTGCCCGCAGGTGCTGGAGCCCGGCAGGGCCGGCTCGGGCCCGTGCGGCTGGCTGGCCGCGGTCGCTGCCCGCCTTAGCAAGGCGCGTTGGAGTTTGCCGGCCCCTCCGCGCCCTCCTGAGCTGCCTGCGGACACGGGCTGCATCAGCCGGCCCAGCAGAACTGCCCGGGCCTGCAGGCCGGAGCATGGCGGTGTTTCAGGTTTTGTCAGGCATCTCTTGCATTCTCAGCATCGCAATCGTAACAGCTTATGTTTGTGGATGCAGTGTAGTCTTTTCTCTGTTTGCAGACAGAGCCAAGCCACAGTGACAGACTGGGGAAAGCCTCACACTTCAAAGTGCCCGTCAAGGAAGGAGGAGCACCGCTGCACAGCTGAGACACGCACTTCCACGCAGCCCTCCTGGCAGAGGATGAACTCCTTTGGTGCCAGCATGGCTTTTTCACTTGCTCTTGAAAACCTTTCTATAGATTTATTGGAGGCCAAATAAATAAAATAAGAAAAAGCTCCCCGTTCTTTAGGTGAGACGTTTCCCCAGGCTTGCTGTTTTATCTGATGCTTCTGTCGGACTGGATCCCCGCCGAGGTTAATGCAGTGCACATGGCTAATCCCACACTGCTCCATACGCCACCGCGGGTCCTTCCCTTAATAATGTCACCAGCTAATAGCATCAGTCAGGGACTTTTTGCTGCGGGTAAAGTGTGACCACTGCTATATTAAGGAGTGGAGTGCCACTCACATACAGTGCACCTTAGATTACAGTGCAGGAACAGAATACAAGTACTCTTGCCTTTTAAGTCTAAATGCAGGGCAAGAGAAAGAGGGAAATGACAGCAGTCTAAATATGCTGTGTGCAACATACTGCTTTTCTAATTGATTCTGCAGCTTTCTTCCTCTTGCTGTTATCATCTCTGTACTTGGAGATTCACATCTTTCCATTTTTTCCTCTCACCCAGAAACCAGGCCCATACTGGATAAAAAGAGAAACTCAGATTGAAACAAGCAGAGAAGATACTGAAGAATCGCAGCTGTTAATCAATGCCATCGTCTTTCAAAGCAAGAGATACTAATTCATCCTGGGAATATTCAAAATTGAACTGGAGGAATCCCGGGGATGAGATAACAAGGCTCCATCCCTCAGAAGCCCCCAGGGAATAGATAAAAATACCTAATTGTTTTTTTTTTTTTTATCTCAGACATCTAAATTATCCAACTGCATTGTGCAAGCATATTCAGCAGATTGCTAACTGATCAGCCATGAAATCCTGCTGCACTTTGCATTGTGCTCCAGAACTGAACAACCCACTGAAATTAATGAGACAATTCTCATCTCTGATGAGGTCAAACCAATTACATAGGCATAGCCAGCGGCTACTATCTGTAGTGGAAAAAAACAAAACAAAACAGTGCCTATCAAGTTAGAGTTACACAACCAAGTGCTCCTCTAGGCTCCTGGCAAGGCCGATATCATTAGCTATTATTAACTGTCTTGTGTGAAGGCATCGTCTCTCTTAGGAGCCGAGAGTGCTGAAGTGGTTACAAAAGCACTTCACTTGCACGATAAAGAAATCTTGAGCTAGCCTTGAAGAGTCATTGCTTTTGCAGGCTCAAGAACACAACACAGTAAGAGCTCACATTGGGAAGATTTTATTTGCAACTAAAAGGTCAAACTTTGAAGAAAGTAATGGGCTCAGAGCAGCGCCAGGACAGCTTTCCAATTGGGTCCAGTTCGCTTACATCCTTGCCAAAGGAAGAAGAAGTTAATGCCCTGAGATAAGACCCTCGTCACAATATTGTTTAATTACATAAGGCTTCTATTGAGCCTGAGATAAGAACAGGAATTTGTCAGCAGTCCAGCTGGGTGCGGCTGCTTAGATCATGTTGTGTATTAGAAGGGGAACTAAGAGCACGGGTTTATTCGAGGTGGTTGTCACACCATTAGAACAAGAATGAGTACACTGATACTGAAAACTGATTTAAAAGTTAACTCTTTTTTTTCATGTGAGCAGTAAAGTAACACTTTCCTGACAATAGTAGCCCTAAAACTATCTATTGTTCCTCCTAAAATTGCATTAGGAACATTGATTGAGCCAAACTGCTACTCTGAAATCAGTAAGTAAATATTTTCAGAACTCTTTTATCAATGAAGAAACTGAAGCAGAGGGATGAATTGACTCATCTAAGACTACAGAATAAGATCAACTTCAGCTCTAAAATTAGCAAACAAATCCATTCCTAATTCTGTTTTCATAATTCTTCTTGAAAAAAAAAGAATATTTTCCTCATTCCAGTTCACTTTCTTATAGATAAATCAGATCAGGGATAGCTTTATCTGGATTCCTAACTAATGCCTCACAGCAACAAAACTAGTACTTCCTTCCTATTAAAAAAAAGTGCCCAAAAAGTGCTTTATTTGAATCATCTCCCTGATATTTACTCCATAAATTCATTGTTTCTCCAGATTTCCTAGATATTTCTAATTTCTAGGTGATATGCTATTCTTTACTTTTAACTTCACATTAATACAGTTTACGTTAATCCTTGATAGTTTTTATTATCTCTATTTTGTAATGTCAGAAGTTCCTCTTTCCCCCCCAAAAAATGTAACCTCAATCCTTACCCCATTCAGCATGGGTTTTGATAATATAACATCCTGTAACACTCATGTATGATTTCCTCTTTTGTTTTGTTTGTGATTCCTTACACACGTCTGGGTTTTGTGTTAGCCTGTGGCTCTCGCTCTGGGAATGTGTTCTAAGTGCTGTGACTGGGTCATGAGCAGCATTGTTTGCTAAAGGTAAAGCTGGGTACATACAGTCATCGTTTAGGTCAGTTAGGTTTCGTTCATCAATTGGGAATGTGCAGTGACTGTTAAGGAAGGTGCAGTGCTTATTCACTTCTGTCCCTTCTGCTACTGAGGTGTGTTTGCTCCCAGCTGAAGTGTAGCTCTTTCTCTGGAAGAAGAAGTCGTGTAGCTGGGTACGCACCACGAGATTGTACCCTTGTGCATTTATTCACAGGATATGTTTGCAGCACTTGTGTCAGGGTGGGTTGGGGATTGAAGTGAGCGCATTGCTTTGCAGGGCGTGTTTACTTGATTATGTGTTGTATTCTGTAGGGTGTGTCACTGACTGCATGAAGCATTAAACACAACTGCCGTTCAGGAACAGGAAAAAATATTTTAGAGAATGAAGAGAAAATGTTATAAAGCATTTAAAAATATAAATAACAGCATGTGAGGAAGTCTTTCTGAAGGAACAGGATGCGCATGAAGGTGAAGAATTCAAATACAAGTGCTGTGCTAAGTATAATCCGTAATGAAAGCTCAGCCCTTCCTCTTAGGATTTTCGTAAGCTACATGTTGACAGTACTTTCCAAATACCAGGAAACAAAAAATCAAGCTTTAACTCTTGTTGCAGTGTAGTATGTCTTTATCATTATCACATATATTGTGCTGTCCACCTGTTATTGTGAGACTGTACTTTAAATGGACAGTAGAATAAGTTAGTATCTACTCAATTTACTACATAAGGTCCTTCTTTATTGAGCTTTTCCCTTAAGAAGACACAATAACGACCTCTCTTCTTCCTGTTCAATATGCAGAATAAATAAACTGATTATTTGATAGATCATGGGGCTGGCTATAGCAGCCATGTGTATGTTTGAGTATGGAGAAGGGGTCTGTGCAGCCACGCAGCCTCTTCCTTGTCCTGTGACAGTGGGCAAGCACATCACTGGGCAACACTAAGGGGAATCTACTGCTCTTAAAGTCCCTAGAATATTTTCCCTTTTTTAAATACGGTTTCTCTTTGCTTTGCTTTTGGGTGCCAGGAACTTACAATGAGAAAGTCACAGTGAGCAGAACGTTTTTGTATCTGGTTTCTCTTTCCACTGTGGAAATGAACTCTGCCAAGAAGTTTCAGCTCCTGTCACAGGCTTAGTTCATGCTTTCACGGCATCCCTGTATTGATTAGTGTTTTGTGTAGTTCAGGAGACTGCAAACACATGAAAGGTCATGGCCAAAGGGACGCACACGTTAACAGTTAACTAGAGCAAAGTCCTGTCAGAGAGGACTTTGAACACTAAAGCAGAGGGCCAAATCTCAAAGAGATTTGAGATTAGCAGCAAAGAAGAGTTCAGGATTAGCACCTGATTCTCAAAGGGGGAATGCTCCGTAGTGAGTTAAATGTCCACGTTCCCTGTACGCTGGAGAGGAATAGTGATGAACCTAAGGACTTGAAGTGCCCTTAGCTAGTACACCGAGTGGCGAGATGTCTGCGTCAGCCAGTAGGAAATACTTAGGAGAAGGAAACATCTGAATATCTCACTGTGAAACTCTGATACAGGACCAAAAATTATTGGCTTATGGGTTTAAGTAACACATTTGGCATGGACACCTGAATCAGTCTTCTCAGTGGAACTATGGCTGGGAGATGAGCCACCCACTCTGCTTTAAATACTCACCAGGCACTGAAGAGCACTGCCCTGGAAGCTGGCTCTGAACCTTTGAACAGGGAGTGCTGTGAGAAACTTTAGGGTGATCAGGGGAAGGGAGGAAAATGTGCTCTGCCCAGCTTCTGAAAGCTGAGCCATGGTGTAACTAGAAGCACAAAATTTCTTGTGTCAGAGAAGGGTGCGTGGTTAGGGCTCTTATCTGGGAAACAGTGGCAGTATTGGGACTGTGATACTGGTGTGTGGGAGTCTATGGTTTACTAATGTTAATACTTATAAGCTCATAAGCACTTCTGAGAGTTCCCTTCTGCCTTGTACTTTGAGTCCAGCTCAGTCACAGCAGGACTGAGGAAATTGGGTCCTAAAGACCTAAAGACCCAAGACTGGCACAAACCGCACCTGATTTCTGGATGGACTTAGGCAAGACGGAGCTGACAGCATTCAGCCCACCCAGAGCAGCGGGGCTGCTGGGCACAAAAAGGCACCAGACCTTTTGGCGCCTGAAGAAGCTTTCACCAGAAACTGTAGGCACTTAGAGCATCTGACGTAGCCGAGGAGGGGAAGCAGAGCTTTCCTGGGCTGCTCTCATGAGCACAGGCGCCAGCAGTCTGCATAAGTTGCACTTTGGTGCCTGAGTGCTATTTTGGATCTCTCCCAGAGACCTTGCACCGGCATGCTCTCAGTAGGGAGTCGGTGCAAAAGCTCGGAAGGGGCTGGGGATGCTAAGTGCCTGGCTTGCTGCATCAAGAATGACCTTCTCAGAATGGGTAGCTTCTTCCTAGGTATGAGCTGTGGAAGCCAGCTCAGGCATCCAAATGCAAGGTCAGGCTGTGCTCAGATCTCTGTCTAGCAGGAGAGAATGCTATCCTGTGGCCAGCAATACATGGAAACTGGCATTTTTCAACAGAATCAGTATGTAAGGATTCAATAGCACTGGGTCTTCACAAATGCCCTCAGGCAGTAAACAAGTTAACCAAACCAAAACCTTGACAAGGAGGAATTCTTCAAAGAAGATACTGGAAGCTTTGTTAGAAGACTTGCCAAATCCTACTGCAGCAATCTGTGGGCAGCCCGTCATGCTACTGCAGCTTAGCAGGTTCTCACCCATCATTTGACCCACTGGAACCGGCCGTGTGTGTGAGATGTTGAATAGCACTTCGCTGACTGACTTTTGGCATCCTCATCTGTGGTGCCTTATCAGCTTTCTCAGTGGTTTCCTCTAGATATTGTGTAGCATTCAGGGAGCTGCCCAGTGGGACATTTCAGACAAGAGATACATACTCTTTTTTTCATCTTTTTCGTAGTAAGGATGTGGATTTGTAATTGCTTCTTCTGTGATTTGGTAGCAGGCTGCCTCTTCTGCAAATGACGCCTTGTGTTTTCATCATTCTCGCTTGGTTGCTTGGCAGTCCTATGATGGTCAGTGGGCCGGGGAGGCTTTCTCAGTGCTAAAGAATCTATTGCAGAAGTCAAGGTGTGGCTAGAGAAAATCCTTTAAAAAGAAGTTTTATTAACCCTCTAATGAATGAAGCCAGAGATCACTGTCTCTGGCCTTGTGTTGGTTTCACCTGGAGCCTCTGGACTCAGCATTTCTGAAGTATTATTGTTAGGGTTTGACTTTTCAGTATCTGACCTCTGATTTGAAGTGGATTTAGTTTTGGGTGGTCAACTTCAGATGACTTGCGATCTGATCTAGCATCTATCCTTGTTGCTGACTTCAGCGATCTGCCATTTGGCCAAAAAGAGACTCCAAACTGGTGATTATCTCGAAGTGTTTGCTCTCTATATGAGATGGAGATGAAGAGTGAGAGTGCTGTAAATACACAGAACACTCAAAGAAGCATGGAAAGATATGAAAGAATGAGGAGAGAAACTGCCTGAAAAGTGAATGTCCAGCAGAAGGGAATTGGGAAGAAATGAGAGCAGATACGTAGGCAGACTTGTACAGGAGCTTAGAGGTGAGGATAAGAAGTTTCAGCCTATGGCAGAAGCTAAGAGGAGATGCATCTGGGGAGCTGATTCATCAGAAACAAAGTTCAAGGGAAAGGTCCCTTTCGAATGACAGTGTGCATAATCAGAAATCACTAAACTGAAGTGACATGAATAAAGCAACAGATAAACACTTACCAAAAACTCCCCCTGCCTCTAGAGCAAGCCAGGCTAGCAGGCTCCAGACTTCAGCTTCACCAAAGGAGACCCCTTTCACTCTTTCTCTTCTGAGGCCACTGCACGGTTTCTTGCTCAAGCTTCTTGCAGAAGAAGAGCAAAATATTGCCTTCCTCTTGCCGTCATGATAAGCCTGCAGTGGAGTTATCCGGGGTTTATTTTAATTGGACTTTTAAACTTTTTTTCCTGGCACTTTAAAGTTTATGAACGGAAAGGATCAGTCTGACTCAGAGACTGGGCTACTTCCAAACATTAATCTTAGCTGCCATATGTTAATGTAGTTTGGCTCTGCAGCATCCTATGGTGTAAAGGAAGATGTCTGTACCCTTTCATCTCTGGTGTCAGAGGCTACTCAGGGGAATATGTCAGAGACATGGGCAAATTGTGATTGCTTGACGTGCAATCTACAGGCATTTGATGAAGTTCTATCAGTAAGACATGGCCTGGAAAACATTCATATTCTGTTCTCTTGTTTTATCATTCTGCAATATTGGTTGTCAAAATTGTAATGTCCAGGGCAATTCTTTGGCTTGTGCTGACTCTGAAATCTGTATACAGGTTTTGGTTATCACAGTATTGAGACCAAGATAATAAACCTTGGTGCATTAGGTCGGGTTCAGTGGTACGATATTTAGCCCCTTCCCTTTCAGTTGGCTGAGTATGAGTATGAGTATGACAAACACATAAACAAAGATGACTGTCAAGTTCATCATTAATTTTCCAGCACTGAAACATGAGTCTCTCATCATTTGTGTTTCACTTTCTTCCATTCTCTCTCCCAAATGTTTCCATTCTACGGTAACTATTTTCAAATTTTATCCAGTCTTTGAGGGTGTACGCTCAAAGTATTTGGTGTTTCCCTGCCCCTTCCTCATCTTCTTACACACTCTGTTCCCTGAAATCATCATGGGAACAAACCTATGCAAAAAAAAGAGAGAAATTTCCAATTCTACTTATTCAATGGAATTTCCCTGCTGCCCTTTTTCCATATCAGTGGATTTTTTTTGCTAGCGACAGTAGTGTGAACAGCGTCAAGAAGATTAAAACTTCATTACAAGGGTATTTGCAAAGGCTAACATTAGCCTAATGAAACTAATTTTCCTAGATTCCTTCTCAAGCCTATGTGCAGGGAAAGGTTTCCTCCAGAGGCAGTTCAGAGTGGTAACCTCATTCCATGGAGAGCATAGGATTGAGACTAACTCCTTGAGCCTAAAACTTAACAGCTTAAAAAGATTGGAATCCATTCTTTTCTTACGGGTGAGTCACAGCAGACATGTACCGAGTCGTGCTGTTGTAGATGTGTTGGCCTTTTGTGCTGACATGGGGAAAGATGCTCTCTGTTGGGTAACCACTGGTTTATTGTACAGGACAACATCCCTCAGTTGTCTTCCTAGCTCTGCAGCCAATTTTCTAAGCAGTTCTGAGTGCACAGCCCTCTGGCTTTACACTTTCCACATGGGAAATTATGTAAGTCATTATGTTAATTAGTATAAGACTTTTCTCCAGCAGGACAGAGATTTGATGGACAACTGATGGACATTCAACTATAGCTAGCAAAAGCTTAAAGGTGAGACATTGGCTTGTGACGAAGTGTGTTAACAATTAATGAATAGCTCCCTTCCACTCCATGAGAAGCTAGACACACAACTTTCCCACACTGCTGGGAAATTTCATGGGCACATTTTACATTTTTCTACTTCCCCACTGCAGGCGCTGAAACAGCTAGGCGGACGTTTATGAGCATATGACTGATGAACGGTACAGTACGTTCACTTGCCGTCCGTTGACTCGTCAGAGTGACAAGTTGGAGCCGTAGAAGACAGAGATGACTCATGATTTGAGCTTTATGTAAATGAGGAACCTCTTCGGTTGCGTCCTGTTGTACCAATGAGGCCACGTAAGGTTCACGTCAGTGACGTTGCATTCCCACATCCCCTCTGTCTTTGAAGCTGGGCAGGGAAATGGGGTAAGATAGATGAGGTTCCCCCAGAGAGGTCAATAGGTCAAAATTGATAGTGAATCTGAATGTGAAACCCCTGGAACATCAGGCTGAAGATTCCTTCCCAGCAGCAATGCCTGGAGAAAGTTTTCTATTTCATTTTTCTGTCAGTTGCAAAAGTGACTCTTGCCACTGACTGTAAATTTTGAGGGGGAGCCAGAAAAGAGGGAAGTCGTGAATTTAAGCAAAGCATTCTCTCCCTGGGAATTAATCACTTTTAGTAAGATTTATGGGTCATCTATGACATAGCTAATAAACTCATTTAGCTTATCCAAAGCACAAGAAGAAATCCTGCTGCTAAGTGGCATAATACTGCATGTCCTCTCCTAACGGCCTCACGTAGGCAGAGTATCCTAGGCAAGAGCAACCACGAGGGGTGGAAGTGTGAAAAAGCAGTGCCATTGAATTGTGTCTATCCAAAGCCATAGATAATATTATTCCAGGTGGAGGGCCAAGTTCTCTGACTCGCCACACAAAAATCACGCTGACGTTTACTGAAGACAATAGAATTAATCTAATGCAAAACTAATACGAGAGAGAAGAATGCCAGTCTCCAAAACATGCACCTCCTTAGCTGTCTTATTTCTAGGGTGCCATGACTCGTGTATGCATATTGCTAGCAGACATAGCATAGCCCAATTACTGCTGATGACTGCAGAGAGCCCAAAAGAATGAAAAAGTCGACCAACTAGAAAGGATTTGTCTTGCATTAGATATGTTGTTTAAAATCAGAAGGAAGATTTCATTTACTCCAGTGGGAATTTTGCTTGAGTAAGGACTTAGGAGCTGAAATAAGAGATGAAAAAAAATCTACCTTGCTAGCCCAGAGCTCACAGAAGAGTGACTCCCTTTATTTACTCTGTGTAATTCTGTTCAGACACAAGTAACTTCCCTCAAATCGTTTCAGAGCCCGTATCACTTTTTCTCAGTATTCAGCATGTTTGTTCTTATGTATGATTCTGTTCCTTTATCTGTAGATATTATCTGACTGAAACACTCTGCAAAATTCTTCTCATCCATTACGGTCATCCTAATTTGATAATGTTCAGTACATTTAGTTTATTTACCTTGGTCTCGTTTTTTCCTTCTCTAATTGATTCAGACATCCATCTATGGCAACCAGTCCTACCTATTTTAACCCTACTCTGGCCAGTATTGCACCTACCGAATTAATGTGTGCTTTGACTTCCAGAGAAGTCTGCAATGAACTTCCCAGACAGGTGATGAGTTGATTCAACTCTCATTTCTCACTGAGTGTAAAGGTCAGTCTTATGATGCTGAGAGTTCCTCCATGAGCTAAATCCTTCATATATTTTTCTTCTTTTCATCGCCTGTTCTCCACTCTGTCCCACAACGTGATGGCTGATAATTACACTCTTTTCAATGGTGTATCTCCTGGTCCATTGAAGGTAGGACTTTTTCTCTCAGCAGAAGGCTGACTCATAAGGTATGCTGCCTTCTATCCTTAGAAAAAGTGAGTCACTAATGGATTTTTCATTATACATTCAAGTACCATAGACAGAAATTTTGTCCTACCAGTCTAGTCCTGAGGTAGTGTTTGGAAGACTTTTTGATTTGGTATTTTAGTTATGTCTCAGTGAGGCTCTGTGAGATAAAATAGATGCTGTACAAGGAGCTGTTTTGTATTGTATGCTATGAGTATTCCCATTAACTTCAGTAGTGCCATGGTTTCACTCTGTGTGCTGTGTGCTTTCCTAGCTAAAAACCCACAAAACTCCCTTTACACCTGCATCATGACTTTTTCAGCATCTGTTTTCACCCAACACAAACAGTTTACAATTGTTTTTCAGAGCTGTCTGAAAGCTGAGGAGACTGGGACATAACTAAAACAATACGAATTCCATCAGTACTATTGCGTTGTTACAAATAGGCCTTTTGTTCTGGCAACACTGATTTGGTGATCTTTCAGACAGTCTGTGAAGATTCACCAGTTCTCATGACGGCCTGTGACAGAAAGCTAGATGCTATTATTTCTATTTTATAAACAAGAGAATTAAGGTTGGGGGAGATTAAGTTGTGATAGGGAGGCAATGGAAGCATTGTGGATGGGACCCAGTAATCCTGTACATTTTATTTTGCAACACAACAATATTTTGTATCAAAGATTTTGCTATATTTACAGTCATTGCTATTTAACTTTGAGTGATGTCAATGTGAATGAGATTCTGGCAGAATCTGTGCAGAGTTGCAACACAGTCTGCAATTCACAGGAGGGTACCGGCTTTTGCCTATCCATGATGTATTCCGTTTAACTAGCTTTGCAGGGTATTTTGAGGGGGGAGGTCTTTATCTCTCTGATACTGACAGGAGCTGCTATTTAAAACTGTATGATGAAGATGCAAAAGGGATGCTGTTAGGGTGGTTGCTTTGTTCCTCATGACACAAAAGTGGATATGCTGCAATGACAAGTTTGTAAATCATAGTTAGTTCCGTTCTCACACCACCCAATAACCTTACAATCTCTCTGTCAACTTCCTGAAGACCTTGGGAAGCTATAATTTGTGATAAAAATGGGAGTTAAAATGTTACATGTATATCAAAGCCGAAAATTTGTGGCTGGCTGACCTTTTCATTTTGAGCAAATGCACTCATTTCCTTTACGTTGCTTACTGTTTTCCCCTGAAGCCTGGCATAATAGGAAATCCTCCATGATTGTTCTCCTTAATCAGTGGCTCCATTGTGCCGGCTTCTGTTCCTTTCAGTGAGCAGGGCAGAGGATCTCACCGTACCCCTAATGGGGCATCACGCTCTGTGCTGTCAAGCATCAGTGCCCAAGAAACTCAGACGTTTCGGTTCAGCTGCCATGGATGAGAGGATACCACGAGCGGTGTGTGCTAAATTCAGTATGCTGTCAGAAGAAGGAAACAGCCCCCTGATTTTCAGTTTAGAAAAGGAAGAAAAAACAAGCACTCACTGGATTTTACAGTGATATTTCCCACTGTTTGTGACCAGGCTTAGATGAATAATGAAAACGAAGAGTTCATGAATTTAGATTTTGTTTCATTTCCATATGTGAGGTAATGTCATTTGTTGTCATGTCACTGCTAATATTTGCATAGTCATCTGACAATTATAAAGAGGGTATATGAGTCTTTAGGACAAAAAACTTCTCCAGAAATATATTCTGAAATGCCTACTAATTATGACTAGCATGTTATTTTTCATTTTCTGATTTATTTGTCTTTGTCATCCAGTCAAGGGACAGAAGTTCTATGTTGTGACCATACACCACAAAACACAGATAGCGTAGCATTTGTTTACATGCCTCTTGCTAAAAATCAGGCAAGTATTTAGAAATAAAAGATGTATTTGCAACAGCTTAGAACAGTTTGTGAAATAAAAAAAAAGGCTAAAGTTGCCAAAAAGATCATTTGTATTGGCAACCTCTGCTACGTAAAGCATAGCATAAACAAAAAACATAGTGACGGGCCGGTGCTCAGGAAGAGCTGATGGTTCACCAGCCTTATCTTCTGTTTCCTGTTGCAGCACCACAGTGGTGTTGACATCATGTTCCTGCACATGCAGTATGCAAAAAGCCCAGGGTTCGTAATTCAGTGTGTTGGCACAAACAAACAATTTTTGTTTGTTGCTATTGATTTTCCGCTGTTCTGCTTTTCTCCAATAAAGTTGATGTCTGCAGGAAGCCAGGTAGGCACTCAGTCTCTGCAGACATTTTGCAGCACATCCAGTTTTTTGCTTTCCTATCATATGACTTTCAAGTGCAGCTTACAATAAAAAAGATAGAGCAGTGTCCAGGGGACTTTTGTCAGTGTGTAACACATTCTTTGTGCAGAAAGTTCCCAGAGAAGACTGAGGGGGCTTGTATGACAGTATGGTTAACAAAAATGGAGAAACAACCCCAGGATATGGCTTCATGCGTTTATACTGGAGTCAAATCTCTAGGGAAATTAGGTTAGTGGCAGCGATGATGATGATAATAAATAATGTATGCTCTCCTTGGATCTTGGCTGACTATCAAGACAGACTTCCTGATGATGAGATGCGTATGTCTGTCTCCAGTCTCTTCAAGGTATCTGCAAGGCACTGTTTTCTGCAATTACAAAGGACTGCAGATGAGAACATGCACCATAAGAAGCAATCCAGGAGCATTTGTCCCAGACTTCTGTCTCTGATTTCCATAATCGTTCTCATCTCAACTTCTCAGACATTAGCAAGCCAAATGTCCAAGCAGCTCTGTCAAGTGCTGACAGGGGTGGCAGTGGCAACTCAGAAGCCTGGAGGCTTTTAGTTTTGCCCATCATGCTGTGCCTCCTTTGCATGAGGATGAGACAGGAGCAGGAGAGGTCCCTGTCCCATCTTGCTGGGACTCCGCAAGAGCACGTGACCAAGGGATTCTTCAGAAACATTGCAGAAAGCAAAGTGTGCACAACCGTTGTCTGGGGAAGTGGCTTTCTACCAATTGCCAAACGTAACCAAAGCAAGGCCACAGCGACGTTTGTGGCTTTTCTGTTGGCCTTGTCGCCTGCAATGCCATGCTTCTTCAGGTGGAAAAGAGGAAGGGCAGCCCTGCGGGGGAGCACTGGTGTGGTTGCCAAAAGGCTGGTCTCACCCCAGACTGCTGCTCTCCTCCCAGTCGTTCAGCTTCCGCTGGCTCCATTTCTCCCTCGGTGAAATGGGACCAGCTGCACTCCCCTTCCTCCCAGGCACTGTATGGGCCATTCTGGTTTCTAAGAGAAGACCAAAAAGCATCTCAGTGCACTGGCACATTTCCAGGAACACCTTCTTCGCTGTGGCAGGGGAAACCTAGTTTAATTCCATTAAGTAATTAAACAAGATAAATAGGCTTTGGCAATAGAGGGACAGGCCTTCCCCTGACACATGGAGCTGTAACACTGGTGTGTGAGGGCAAGCAAAATTCAGCACATCTCAGTGCAGTCAGGTATCACTCAAAAATATTTCTTCACCTGCTAAAAAGCAAATGGAAGTTGGTATTTGGGATTAGAACAGCTCACTGCTGTCTAATCATGTACTCACCTGCAGCTGGACTGAATGTTTGTTTTGGTTTATTCTGTACATATTTGATAACAATGAAAGACCAATAACAAAATAACAATGAATCCTCTCTGACTCTCGGGCTGGTTTTCTGTTGCAGATTTTAACAATTTTATCATTGGTCTCGTGACATTGAGCTGTTAAGGTTTAGTCATAGGTGCATTTATCATTCTACATGACTTGTTTAAATAATGTGCACTGAAAATAACCTTTGCTCAAGGCACTTGGTATTGATTCTTGTTTTCATAAGCCGCTGCTAATCAGTGTTGTAAAATGGGATGACTTTTCATGACATTAATGCTAGAGGTAGATTGATTATAGATCCATTCCCCATGGATTACTTTGGCCCAGCTACACTAAGAAATGAGCAGGACTTGCTCCTCTGGTCTCTCCTAGAAGGGAAGAAGGTTTCTCCAGCACTTAAAGCGCTAGCAGGGCAGCGTGGATAAAGCCTGGGTCAGTAGATCACTCTCAAATGGAATTTTGAAGGATATTTGTTACCTAATTCCTGTTGATAGCCCCTGAAAACCTTGACAATCCGCCCTTAGACTGGATTGAGCTGTCAAATAGAAAGAGTAGATGGTATCTTAGAAAGTCACAGTGAAAGTGGCAGCTTCCCAAGCTTGTGAGATGCCTGGGGCTGTGACAGCGAGTGCTGCTGAGGTGCCCTGGGGCACAGCCCTCTGTTCTGCTTCCAGGAGCATTTGGAAGAGAAAGGGGGAAGGAGTGCAGTGGCATCTCTGAGGCTGCCCTCTCCCACAGTGGGAAACTGCCTGGCAGACAGAGCAGCTTTAGGACTCCCCTGGATAGTCTGTCAGCTCATCTCCCTACCTACGTGTAACACCCTGGCACTGTAATTGCCACATTAACCGTCAGGCATCACTTTTGCCAGAGGATTTTTTTTTCCAGCCTTTGCAAGCAGAGTTAAATGTACCTATCCTTCTACAGAGAAACTGAGGCACAGGGGATCTGAAGGGCTTGTTCAAGGTTATGTAGCAAGTCACAGACAGTAAATCACCAGGTGTCCTGATTTCCTCTCACCCGTATGAATCCCTAGAACTCACTATCTCCTATAATAAAGCTTAGCTTAGCGTCTTATTTTGAGATTTAATTAATATGCAAAGTGCTTTGATCCCCTTTGATGAAAGATTCTGTGTAATTTGCTATCATAAAGTAATACCTCTAATTGTTATGCAGAAGGAAAATGAAATACAGATAATTCGTTTGCTATTTTTAGGGAAAGAACTGAGTATTTTACTCCAGCAGTTTTAGGTTACAGTCGTTTTTAAGAGAAGAGCTGTGAGATTTCTGCTGCTGTGGAAACGTTTAGAAAGTGAGGATTAGCAAACATACAGTGTGTTCTGGGATACTGGCGTTGTAGGGGTGAGTTCCCCCAAGAGGATGACTAACAGCAGGATGTGGGACATAATTTGCATGTTCTCTGACTCTGCTGCAATCATTTGTGTATTGGACACTTGAATTATACATTACACGGAAGGTCGCCCACGTGCCAAGCTGACAGCCCTGCTGAAGGGTGCATAGCCCTGGATGGGGGCTGAGGGAAGAGGGCTGATGTTATTTTGAGAAATGGTTAGTGCTGGGGTCAAAAAGAAACAACTCTATGTATGAGAGGACTTGGAACTTGTCAGTGCATCCTTTGGGGGTTTATTTAGTCATTCTGCACCACTCTCCTGCCAGTTCTGACTTTCAGGTTTTTTGCATCTGTTTCTGTTCTTTTCCTGTGGTGAATTTCATGCTGTTGATAGGTGCCATAAATCATCCCTGCACGCTCAAATGCTCTCTCCGTACAGGAGGTTCCGTGGGGGCAGCGGCAGAGTTTCCTTGCTCTACCTGCAAAGGCTGCCTCTGTTTTTTCTTAGGGAGATAAGAAAGTTCCTTGCTCTCATTGCAGCCTACTTGAACTAGGTTTCTTCACTGACACAAAGACACCAGCAGGTGCTTTTTCTACTATCCTGCTCAGAAAAAAAAAAGACTAATAAAGACCCACAAACTCATTTTTGTAGATCATCTGTCTGAGAGGAAAGATCTGAACAGCATCTCCCGTAGCAGCTAGCCTCTCTGAGAAACCTTTTTCCACATATTAAAGTTCCAATGAGAGAAATACTGATCACATATTTCCCCTTTGAAACATTACTTCTTTTGTCAGTACTGACTGTAAAAAACAAACGAAAAAAAGGAAATGATTCAAAACTAACTGACAGAGTGCACTCATCTAATCATCTGATTAGATTTCTTACTGATTGTCACACTACTTTGCTGTTCCTGGCTTAAAAGTCAAGGTGTTTGGGCAATGACTGTGTTTTACTGGCTCATGTGTTTGTGCAGGTCTCTGGTGATACCCTAACTCAGACAAAAACACCATCGGCAGGTGATGCTTTGTGAGCTGCCCTCAGTCTAAAGTTGCTGGCTTATTGGAGAAGGCTTCTGAGCCATCAGGTCACAGTCGAGGTGTCCATGCTCCTGTGGGTCTGCTGCCAGTCATGGACAGGACACAATACAGGAAAGCCAGGTACAATACAGCAAAGCCAGGGCTGATGCTGAGGTTCTGTTGGAGCTCTGCGCACAGGTGCCCTCCCGAGTTCTCCTTCGCAACCAAAAATATTGACGTTAGTAACGAGTTCCAGTAAGCGGAACTCATTCCTGTTGCTTTCTTCTGCTTAGGATTGGTTACCACCGGAAGACCAATTGCAGTGGGAACCGTTTTATCAAATGCATTCTTCCAAAACCTGTTTTTCAGTTGGGGTCCATAGGAAACATGTGAATGATTTTCTTCAGTATTTCCACTGATAGCTAATTGTTCATTAGACCATATTCACATTTCCCTTCCCTTCCCTTCCCTTCCCTTCCCTTCCCTTCCCTTCTTCCTTGCATTGAGCTAAACCTATACTGAGAAAGCAAAGCTGAAAATTATTTTACCATTGGAAAGGCAAGACAATGACATTGAAGAGAAAAGTGTGTAGAAGGAAAGTCTGCTCTGGAGCAGTCTGAACTGAAGCTGCAAAACCCCAGGTGGCAATGAGAACCTGTGAACCTTTCCCTATGGAATGACATTTTTCTCTCCCTGTGCTCTGAACAGAGCTGGAGACCGCTGGCTGACCATCAGGGCTTTCCACATAAAATGTGTTATGATGGGTAATGCTAGATCTGCTTTTTTTATTTAAAGCCCAAATGCCTCCAAGGCTGGTGTATTTCTGGGTAGGTGACCATGTGCCTCATAAGCAATGCCAGCAGAAATCAGGACCTCTCATCTCTACTTAGAGTTAAAAAGGATAGGATGTGTTCCCATAGCTGCCTGCTCTCCTTCTCACTGAGCCAGACTCCTGCCTAGTGTAATCCAACATTTTCCCATGGATTCTAATCCACTATTCCCAAATAGATTTGCCAGGAAGAGCACAAGCACTCCACTCCCAGCCTTCCCCAGGTGCCCTGCTTGGCACCGCGTGTGCTGCTGGTCTGGTGCTGGGGAAGCGGCTCTGTGGTCCCCGCAGTCCCAGGACGGCTCTGTACCCTGCTCTGATGGGCTCTCGGGGAGCTGCACGCGTTTACGCCAGGCAAGAGATTGGCCCAGAGCAGTCATTCAGATATTCTGTCACTGACACTTTATAAACAAAAGTCATCGGTTTCGGCATAATGCGCCATCCTCCTATTTCTAAGTAAAAGATACATCACAAAGTCCTCAGGGGGAGAGGCTGTGAGTAATAGCAATGGCACAGAGCCTGCAACCCAACCAGCATGCCAAACAATATTCCAAGAAAATATTTCTAAGTTACAGAAATTGCGTAAGAGTGATTATTATTTTTAAAGTACAGAAAACGAAGTCCAGTTTCTAAAAAAGCAAACACATATTTTTAGCCTTGCTGGTCTCTTGATCTTACACTAATGGGAACCATCTGTGCTGGACTGGCTGACGTTCCTGGTAAATAACCTTTTGCTGTAACATTCCAGATGTTTCAAAGGCTTCTTTGCGAAGAAGAGTTTGTCTCCTTGCCTGTCACTCTCCCTTTCTGCCTTTCCTGTCCATGTTTACTTGAGGAATATACATTCTTTTATTGAAACAGCTCTTGTTAAAAATAGCCAGTCAGGATTTTGGCTAATCTTCGTTATGATTCTTGCTTGCGAGTGGAGAACCAAAGCTTTCATTCCATAGTGTCAGTGCTGAAAGACTAAACTGGAGATTTGAGATGGAACCTTAAAGATTTAGACAAAAAACACACACAAAAAAAATTACATGGAGATGGTTTTCTACCTCATTTTGCTTCCTCTGAGGATTCCAGCTATTGAACATACACATTTATGTTGGTCTTGAGAGTTTTTGATGTGACAAACTTGTATGGAATATACAGATGTGCTTTATAGCAACAAGATACTTCCCTACAAAATCTTTGCAATTCATTATGTAAAAGTTTTGTGGTTTGCTTTGCTGCCTCTGCTGTGCTATGCCTTGGTGGTGACTGCCTTTCCTATGCAAAGGAAAACATCCCTGGACACACAGGTCACTTTTCTATCCCAGCTGAGCTAAGCTTAGCCAGAATGGTGGAAGGAAAATAAGGGGATTTTAACCCATCCTTTAACCTTTCTGTTATCTTGCCTAGAGTCTGCCTGAAATCGGATGTGTTACAGCTTCATTAATGCTGTGACTTGGGCTCAGGTACAATTAGATAAGAAAAGCCGTTCTTCCAGTGTCAAACCTCCCGCTCAGGTCTCCAACACGAAGTCTGTATCATCAGCTAACGGCATGCTGCTGAGCAGTAATGAACCCTGTGATGTGTACTCTCCAGTGGGTAATTCCTTTGTTTTAAAAAACTTCATGCCACTGCTGAAGTGTAAAAGCTCTAGACAGTAAAGGAGAATCTGTCTTTTGGTTTCTGAAGGGTTTGGGGTTGCGAGGCTCCACAGTGCTCTGCTGCGGCTCAGGCACTGCGGCTGCAGTCCCAGCGAACTCCAGTTCTCCAGGGATTCTCAGGCTGGGACACACAGCAAAGCTGAGCCAGGATTTTTAGGAAGCTGTCCCCTTTGTTCTTTTGTTACCCACTATCAAATTTTTTTCATAACAAAGGCTTCCTGAGCTTGGGGGTTTTGTGTGTGTTAATATTGGTAAAATGATTTAAATATTCTGATGATTCATTTTCAGTCCAGAGAGCTGAATCAGCCATGTAGAACATTAACTTACTTCTCCCAAACCGCTACCTTTTCCATCCTTTCTCGTCATTTCTATAAGAGGATGATTCATGCTCCTCTTGTATTTACCATTTGAGAATGTGCCCGATTCCTTCAGCTAATTTCACTTCTTGTTCTCCTTTTTCAAGAAAAAAAAAAACCAAACAACGAGCACTGAGGAAAGCAGAATGATTGCTGATTGATGTGACATATCCCACTGGTGGACCTGGCATGGGAACTAAACCTGAATCGAACAGAGGAAAAAAGAGGAAAAAATACCATGAATTAATAAATTGATCAGAGCCCACGCTGTGAAATTCAGCCTCTGGCTCACATTTCACATGTTTTCGAAATTCTGGGTGTTCGAGTAAGGGATTGTGTTCAAATATAACGCCAGTATAATGGTCTTATTTTTGCTTGTTTAAAATAAGTCCCTTATTTTAATTAGTTATTCAATTCTACTTTGTTTTCTCTAAAACCTGATTATGGTTGTGACTGGCTCAACCAATTAACTGGGGGGTTGGGTTAATTATTGACTTACCCGATTACACACGAGAGCTGTCTGTTCTCAGACATGGCCATAAGATATGTAAGAACATAAGGAAATTTTTATGGCAGGCCTTGGGAAAACACTTGGACTCTTGTCCTCACTTTACATCTGAGACACTGTGCTTCTCAGCATAACCTTGTGGCAATCAGGGCAGTTTTAAAATCAGAGAGCATCTCTGCCTTCTCTCTGCCAGTGCAGCCCCTCGCCAGACCCAGAGCTCCCTGGCTGCTGCCCCAGGTCAGGGCTCAGCAGGGTCCCTGTCCACGCGAGACGGTGACCATTGTGGGGCTGTCTGGCTGCTCGTGCCATCCAGGAGCTGCCACGCTCGAAGGAAAGTCTCCTTTTCAACCCCTTCCATTTTAGGGCTCCCCTCAGCCTGCTGCTTTTATGGGATGCCTTCTCCCTTTACTGGGAAGGGAGTTTTTTACACCACAGCAGCTGTAAAAAAAATACTCTCTAAGAAGTGTATTCATGCGAGCGTCCCTTTGGCTGGGCCTCTATCTAAACAGAGCTCAGCATTTTGTGCGGCCGCTGAGGTGAAATCACAGCTTGCGACGGGCTCCAAGAGCCGCAGGGCGTCTGGCCGCGCGTGTGGCCACCCCCCAGGAGAACCGTCCCATGTTTGGGCAAATTCGTTTGAGCCAACACTGCTGTATGACTTCACTCCGCATTCATCCCCATCAAGAAACAGTTTGTCCAACACTTCAGAGAAGGACAGCACAAACGCTCGCTGGACTCACCTGAAGGTTTCACAGCAAGGCAATGAGATCAGCTCCACGCTGAGTTTTAACAAGGGGAATGGGCCATGAGCAACGCGGGCAGGTCACGGGTGGCTGTGACAAGGCATTTCATGGACAAAGAAATGAATCGTTAGATCCCTTTCCTGGATATTGAGCCGTGTCCCGATGGAGGTGACACTCAGAGGATGCTACACCATGAGTCACTCTGCCCCGTATGTTCTCATATACTTCTGAAAACAACACAGTGGGCCAAAGTTTGCCTTTTTCCACAGCCTAAAGTTTTTCACATTCAAAACAGTCAAGTGTTATTCTCTCCTATGACTAATACTGTGTTTTCACTAACCGCTATTACACACAAACATCACCTCACTCTATCACATGAGGGAATCATGTCATATTGCAAATATTTTAACAAACTGCATAGCAGAAAATGAATAAGCAGTTCTGTATTGACCGATATGGGGATATTTTTTAACAGCTAAAAATGAAATGCAAAGATATCTATATACACTGTGGAAGCTCTTATTCAGAAAGCACAGGAAAAAAGCAGATGAATAACAAAGGGACTCAGATGGAGCATGTCCAATCTAATATCCACTGGAATTTCTTTCTGCTTTGCTTCCCTTGCAAGTTTCTTTAGCTTTTTACATCCTCTTATGAAGTGTCATTCCTGAGTCTCCACACTGGGTTATTCCATAGTCCAAGAATGTGGGAATCGGCGCTTTTGCTAACAGAAACCTCACATTATTTCATACAGTTTACAGTTGCGTTTGCTGTTACATCCTCCCTTTCTGTCCCCTCAGCAAACAGCCCCTTTCAATGCCATTAGATGGTGAGACAAATCTAGACCTGGCGGGTGGTGGAAACGATGCAGGTGAGCAGTGTGAGTACACCAGGAGAGCCTGCCTTCTGCGTCCTTGATCCCCGCACTTAGCAGGGATCTTTACGCTGGGGAAATCCCACGGTAGCTGGTTGCACTGCCTTTACAGACGCTCGCCCCCATGAGCTGGTGGAAAGAGATGTAGCTGTAGCTAATGGAGAACAGGTTTGCGCTCCCTCTGGGACAGATAACAGGATGCCAGACTCCCGCTGTATTGCTCCCAGCTCTGCGCCATCCTTATGGGCACAGGCCAGAGTAATCTCAGGCTCAAAATCAGCCCCTCTGCCTTTCTGTGGGTTACTGTGTGTCATGTACATTTATGAAGCCTTCGTCTCTCTGTAAACATACCGTAGATAAGAAGAACAGAAGGACAGCCCGCAAATGGCAGTGCCTCAGCAGCTCTTATCTCAGTCTTTATGAGAGCTGATGGTTCTGGGAATGTGAAGCTCGTACATAGTCACTGCGCCCACAAAACGCTGACATCACATGACTAGCAATAAACCGGCTTTCATATTTCTGGAGCACGCCTCTCCCTGCTCCTCGGTGCGAGGTACGTCATTTGTTTTCTATTCAAATTCACTCTCCTCCCACAGAAGCCTTGCCTTACCATACTGGCCATTACAGGATGTTCTGGAGAAAACTCATCTTCAAGCAGTAGGAAGAATAATTTCCCATAAGTATATTTTATTATATATCTAATACCTTTCATCTTGAAATTTGAGAACTTCACAAATACAGTGATTTTATTGAATAAATACCCTTATGCCTAGTGCACGGCATGATTCATAGCAGATTAATAGAGGCAATTAAACATGAGATTAAATTGCCTAAACCATTTGCCCTACTAAGCTGATCCTGGTGCTGTGAACTGTATCAGTGTCACTAATTCCCAGCGATTTTCCTTTGGAGGCAAGTATTTAATGATTTTGAATATCAAATCCATGGTATCCCAGACTGGCTGTCTAATGCCTGTAATCATGTTAAAACACAGCACTAAGCAACTTGCCTGAGGCGGCTCGGTGACTCACTGGAAGAGAAAGCAGAACTCCTGACTTGCATTAGCTGCTCAAGCAGACATGGAGCCACTTGCAAAATTACCACGGGGGACCGTCCGCGCTGCAGACTTCTCAAACGTCTTGGGTTTCAGGCCACGAGATGCCGTATGTCGGGCCCTGTGACAGGCATACACACATGTACAGGGTCATATGGTGCCAGGCGTGCTGTCTGGGCGCCGCGGGTCGGGTAACCAAGCGACAGAGAAAGGGGCTTTCCTTATTCCTCAATGTACGTCTGCAGCCAGGACGTGTCCTCACTTGAAATACCTGAGCCGCTACACCAACTGATTTCCATTCAGCAAGAAATATTTACGCATCAGACATGGCGCACAGAAATAAGGCCATACCAGGTTTTCCAGGCTGTCTCTCCAGCAGTGAGACCCCAGCCCAGAGCTGGTTTTCGTGCTGTCGGGACTGACCCATCTGCATTCCCCCACCTCATCAGCTCCAACATGAAGAATCTGAGGCGGTCTAAGCTCAGCCAAACCCTTGCAAAAGGGTTAAATCTCAGGATTTAAATGCATTAAAAATAATGGTTTTGTTGTAGTATGAGTCATCAGTAATTCTATATTGTCTGTGTTCTGTTTATTGTAACCTTTCATCTCTGAATGCTTTTATTTGTCTCCTTCCTTCTTTTCTTTCTCTTTCTTTTTTCTTTCTTTCCTTCTTTCCTTCTTTTTTCTTTCTCCCTCTCCCTGATATCTTTCCTTTCTTTTTCCTTCTGTTTCTTGTGAATCTGTGTGTTGGTAAAATCTGTCCAAATATTTACAAAAGGAAATGCTGGGTTGTGAAACTGAATTCGGAGAAAATGTTACACATGCTGAAGAAATGCATCCAGCACGGTTTCCAAATGTTCCCACATGCATTTTTGTTCTGTGTCTCAAGTGCTCAAGCTTGATCCTTCATATCTTTATTCAGACAAAACTTGCAGGGAGGGCAGTGAGACCCAAGCTCAGGTCAGGTCCAATGGTGCTGTAATTCTGGCTTTGCTGGAACAGTTCAGGACTGATTTTGGCCGTGAGTGACTAGTTAAAAAGCCTGAAGAACCAGTATTACTGGGTTTGTGCAATGGGCCAGTTCCAGGCCAGGGGTTATCTACGCTTGTCACCAAGTCGCTAACAAACTGGCATCAGTGTCAGTCAGTGCAGAAGCCATCTGCAGCCCTCTCTTACCCTCCGAGATGGACATCAACTGGGCTTCACTGGGAGCCGCTGACCTATGGTGAAGCCAGGCAGGTCCTTGGTCCCGCTGAGGCAGAGACAGCGGGCTCAGCTGTGACATGATGAAATTGCCATGAAGTCATTTTCCCAAGAAGTCCCCAAAGCCATGAGCGGGGGCTCACACGCACGGGGCTCTCATGTGCGTGTTTTGGCAGAGCAACGTGGGAACTGTTACAGCCCAGGGGATAAAGGGGGCCGAATGGCCGGCAGCGGGTCCCATCTGCTCGAACCAAAGCGTCACCTCCCACCCCACACATCATGCTCCTGTTTCTATTATTACCCTCACAATGACATTGTGGCCCGGGTGCAAACACAGATTGTTTTGGAGGAAGGGGTTAATTTTGTATTTCCTGGCTTTTGTTAAGACAGGAAATCTAACCCTTAAGAAAGTCATTCAGGTCAGAGAGAGCTCCTAAAAGCCACTTCAGCCCTGTTTTGTATTTTCCTTTCTTTCATTCTTATGGCAAGTTTATTTAAGAAAAGAAAACAAAAATAGAGCAAAGCAAGGAAATAGCTAGTCCAAGATTATAACTGATAAAGTACACACTGCCACATGTGATGAATTTTTTTCTTCCTGATTTGCACTGGGTGTAAACAAGGCCAGATTGAGAAGTCTCATAATTACATAAGTCCATCGAAGAGCAATTATCATTGTTGTGGAAGTAAATTCCCTCTGTGCAAAGGCCTCAGCTGATTGTCTTCCCCGCGCTGTGTCAGAGCAGCCAAGGTCCACGGTGTCTGGCCCTGGCCCATATTCAATATTTGTACGATGTTGGTTAACATCAGGACGGTTGTCACTGACAGCACACTCACTTAGCCGGGCAGGTGTCAGACATGGCAATTTCTTTAAGCTTGGCAAAAACTGAGGTTGCCAAACTGGAGGAAAAAAAAAATCTATCTTTTAGCTTTGTTTTCCATGTGGGACGCTGAGGAGTTTGGGACAAGAAGAGAAAAGACTGTCAGCGGCACAGGGATACCTGTGTCTGTGAGCCAGGACTGGCTGTTCCCACTAACGGGGCACTAGTGGCACAGCACCTTCACAAATGCTGCTTTCCATTAAAGTGTCTTGTGGCCATCTGCTATACTGGTTTCTGCTGCGAAAAGCTGGCAATTAATCGATTGTTGATAATTCCTACTGTTTGCCTCCTTAGAAAAACCTGGGTAGGGTGGTGTTTGACAGATGGCATGCAAGGTCACCAGAGCTTGGCCATGGTGTGGTGTCACAGCGATATCACGTCTCGCGAGGATGCATCGGGGGAGGACAGGCGGGTTGTGCTCCCTGCCCACCTCCCGTGCGCTTGTGGTGCGGAGGGATGTGCTTCACCCACCCGACTGCTGGGCCCCCTGATTGGCACCCAGCGATTGCTGTTGGTGGCTGAGGGGTCCCAGTAACAGCGTGGGTGACAGTGTGGTTGAGAGGAGTAATTTCCCAGCACTGAAGTGTGTGAGCGTTTCTCTCACAATCTGTTTCCAACCCGCTGTTAAAAGAACAACAACAAATAAATGGAATGAAAAGTGCAATCCTATGTTTATTTTGAAGGAAAGTGTTGAAAAAACAGATTCACTGAAAAAACAGGCTGCAAGTTCTGGCACAAACCCCACTGCTCAGTGGAGCAGAGAGAATCCTGCGATAAGCGGGTGAGTGCCCTTCCCTGTGTCCCCTCCTCCCGGCCGTGAGAGCCTGGAAAGCTCTGGAGCTCTCGGCCAGATGCAGAGCCCGGCTGGTTTGAGAAGAAGGTCTGAGGTGGTTAGGGATGGGGGGACATCAGTGGGAGAGAAGCTGGAAAATTTGAGGGCTGGTGGTTGGCAGCTTGTGAGGCTGGTGGGGCAGGAGGGTGGGAGAAGAACCCCGGGGCGAAGGGTGGATGGAGAGGTCTCCTCTGAAAGGAGCAGCTGGAGAAGGAAAAACAGAAAACTGCGGAAAGGAGCAAGGAAGGAGCAGCGCAGCTGGGGCTGGCAGTGCAGGGGGAAAGAGGAATCGCTGGGAAAGAGCTGGGGGAAAGGGGCCGAAGCAGGAGGAGGTGCTGGGGGGCAGCGGTGGCTGGGGACAGCGAGTGGCCCGGGGCCAGGGAGGCATCGCGGTGAGGGAGGGGAAGTGGAAGCAGCGCTGACTGGAAGCCCTGAGTAAGAAACACTCGAGCGTCTTGGTGGCAGCTGGTCGCCCACGGGGAAAAGAAAACTTTTGGGAAGCGGTGATGCACTATCGAGGGGGGGAAAAAAGAGAGCTCCCAGTACTCCAGTGCCAGTTACTGGGCAGCCCCAACATCTGGGGGTGTTCACCGTGTGGAAAACAAATTGTATGAACCGCAAGTCTACTACATTTTTTTCCTTACACATAAAACATGATGGGAATGGCTCTCAAATATGTGTTTACATTAGAAATATATATACAAATAGATGTATACACATATATATTTATGTGGATATGCCTGTACACTTATATATGTCTACACGAGTACAAATATATGTACGCATATGCTTGTCTTCTTCTACACCTATTTGAGGAGAATAAGCACACCTACCCTCATGGCTCCACATCCCCTCACCGCTGCTCCCGCAGCTTCCCACCCCAGCAGCGCCCTGATGTCTGTGGGAGCAGGGGGAGCGGGCAGTGCTGGGTGGGGGGACACAAAGGCTGCCCCAGTGCCAGGGCCATGGGGCAGGGGACAGCCAGGGAGCAGCTGGCAGGGAGGTGGCCCAGCCCGATGGCACCTGTGCTGGGAG
>JAAGAY010004165.1:42972-70620 GCA_011801015.1 Ardeotis arabs | reverse complement strand
CTGTTTGGCTTTGCACTCTGTGCAAAGCGCCGTGGTGGTGCCTTGCAGCAGGTTGCCACTGTGGTACTATCAGGGACTTGCCGTGGGTTCTTGCTTGGGGAGTGGGCAGTGAGCCAGTCACGGGTGTTGGGGTGATGCTGAGTGTTGCCTGAGCTGCTCCGGGCAGCGTTCATGGTGGTGCCGCGGTGCAGACTGCGGCTCAAGGCCAGGTTACAGCCTCACCGCCAGCTGTAGCACACAGTAGAGATGGGATCAAAGTGTTGCCAGCCACTCCAGGTGTTCAGTGCTGCCAGTGCTGGGACGGAGTGGATGAAAGGCCCCTGAGAGCTCATGTTTCTCTGCTGAATATTTCACGAGAGCCCTGCGGGCTGCTGCCGGTGCTCCCACTGCTGTCGCTCCTGCACTGACCCTCTCCGTTCCCCCCAGGACATGCTCATGCAGCTGGCGAAGGCAGTGGCCAGTGCTGCCGCAGCGCTGGTGCTAAAAGCCAAGAATGTGGCTCAGAAAACGGAGGATGCGGCACTGCAGACGCAGGTGATAGCAGCTGCCACCCAATGTGCCCTCTCCACCTCCCAGCTGGTGGCCTGCACCAAGGTAAGCAGCAAAGTTAACTCTTGCCTCAGCATGGCTGCCAGCATCCCAGGCTCATGGCCTCCACAGCTGGGTTTGTAGCTGTGTCAGGACTATACGTCCTCAGGTGGGATGTTAGGGGTCTGGGTCCAGAAGCGTGAGCTGCCTGGTGCTGCAGTTCCTACCACTGTGCCGAAGCACTGAATATCCTCTGGAGGAGTAGAAGTTGGGAACAGCTGTCCCTGCACAGCTCCTCAAGGAGCCCACCACGCTTGCTGCCCAGCCTTTCTTCTCCCTTCCAGGTAGTTGCTCCCACAATCAGCTCCCCGGTCTGCCAGGAGCAGCTGATCGAGGCTGGCAAGTTGGTTGCCAAGTCGGCGGAGGGCTGTGTGGAGGCCTCAAAGGCAGCCACCAACGATGACCAGCTCCTGAAGCAAGTGGGAGTGGCAGCCACGGCCGTCACCCAGGCCCTGAACGACCTGCTGCAACACATCAAGCAGCACGCCTTGGGCGGACAGCCCATCGGGCGCTACGACCAGGCCACTGACACCATCCTCAATGTCACTGAGAACATATTCAGCTCCATGGGCGATGCTGGTGAGAGTGGCTGATGGCACCCAGGGTAGAGCACAGTGGATGGGGAGATACTGGGGAGGCTGTGGGACTTGCTAACGGGGCACCCTTCCTTTCTATCCCAGGGGAAATGGTGCGTCAGGCTCGTATTCTGGCCCAGGCCACCTCTGACCTCGTGAATGCCATCAAAGCCGACGCAGAGGGAGAGACAGACCTGGAGAACTCACGCAAGCTGCTGAGTGCGGCCAAGATCCTGGCTGATGCCACCGCCAAGATGGTAGAGGCTGCGAAGGTCAGTGGCATGGGGGAGGATGGACACTGTCTTTGGCCCCCAGCCCCATCCAAGACCATCAGCTCGGTGGTGGGGAGGGGATGAGCAGCCCCTGAGTGGGGGAGTGGTTCCCAGACCAAGGAATGTCCTGCACTGAGCCAGGGACCTGTGCGATGGAGTTGGGCTCCTCCTGGAGCTATGGGTGGTAGCAGAGCATCCGGACTGCCTTGTGGGGGACTCCCTGGCATCGGGCCAGAGCACAGCTTCAGGAGGATGAGGGACCCTGTGGTCCCTGCAAGGTGCAATGAGTTTCATGCTTTCTCCAGGGAGCTGCAGCCCACCCAGACAGTGAGGAGCAGCAGCAGCGGCTGCGCGAGGCAGCAGAGGGGCTCCGCATGGCAACCAACGCCGCAGCCCAAAACGCCATCAAGAAGAAGCTCGTGCACAAGCTGGAGGTGAGATGCCGGGCAAGGGGCCGCAGAGAGCAAGCAAACACAGTCAGCAAGTGAGACCTGACCAGGAGCCCCTGCATCCCTGCACTTCCCAGAGGGATGAAGTAATTTTCATGTACAGTGTCCATGCTGCATCCTGCAGAGACCTCCTCACTGCTCCCTTCCCTTATGTGCACCATGTTGCTTTGGGACACTGGGCATCAAGGGTGCTGGGGATACTCTAGTCATGCAGATGGAGGCACCAGAGAAGTTTAGGGGGAGCTGGGCCCCAGTGTGTGGCAGGGAGGCTCTGGGCAGACTGCCCCACCACTAGTGCTAACCCATGCCTCCCTCTGCTAGCACGCAGCCAAGCAAGCCGCTGCCTCCGCCACCCAGACCATCGCTGCCGCACAGCACGCCGCCTCCTCCAACAAGAACCCTGCTGCGCAGCAGCAGCTGGTGCAGAGCTGCAAGGTAAGGGCCTGGCCTGATCCTGGCATCTCCTGCACCACCTCTCCCCGTCTCTTCTCCTGTCAGCCATACTGGAGCTTTGTGCTCAGGCGCAGTGGGCAGGCAGGACCTTGGGGTCCTTACACAGCTCCTCTGGGAGCCAATCTTTGATCACTGGTCCTGGATTAGATCCATCTCCTCCCAGCCAAGCTTTTCCAGTGACCCTCCTCTCTGGCAGGTGGTGGCAGAGCAGATCCCGATGCTGGTGCAGGGCGTACGAGGAAGCCAGTCCCAGCCGGACAGCCCCAGCGCCCAGCTGGCTCTCATTGCTGCCAGCCAGAACTTCCTGCAGGTACCCACACTGCCTGGAGCCTCCCACACCAGTTCTGGCAACTGTGCCTGGCCTTCCTAAGATACTGGGAAACCTGCTGCATATGGGCAGCAGAGATGCTGCATGTTCGTCCCCTTCTCACTGCTTTTTCTTTTGGCCTGGCAGCCTGGTGGGAAGATGGTAGCTGCAGCCAAGGCCACCGTCCCTACCATCACAGACCAAGCCTCCGCGATGCAGCTCAGCCAGTGTGCCAAGAACTTGGCTGCAGCTCTAGCTGAGCTCCGCACGGCCGCCCAGAAGGTGAGAAGCTGGGTCCTGTCCTTCAGCAGTACGCCAGCTGTGCAGAGCATGGGGGAACAGTGGGGACAGCCCGGTGGCAGGTCATGGTCTCTGCTGCATCAGGGTGGGCTCAGTGATCGCCTCACCCCACTCACCTTCACTTCTCCCCCATCACAGGCTCAGGAGGCATGTGGACCCCTGGAGATAGACTCTGCGCTGAGCCTGGTGCAGAGCCTGGAGAGGGACTTGCAGGAAGCCAAGGCAGCTGCCCGCGATGGCAAGCTCAAGCCTCTTCCAGGAGAGACGGTAAGGGCGTGGGGAAGGGCAGTGCGGGGTGATGCAGGATGGACGCTGAAGCGGGGGAGCTGCCAGAAGATGCAGCCCACCAGTATGTCGCAACTCATCCCCTTACAGATGGAGAAGTGTGCCCAGGATCTGGGGAGCAGCACGAAAGCCGTCAGCTCTGCCATCGCTCACCTCCTGGGAGAAGTGGCCCAGGGCAATGAGAACTACACAGGTACCGGCTTCTGTGCTGGGGCTACAAGAGGGAAGGGGGCCGTGCTGGCAGCCACTGACCTCTCCATCCCCGCAGGGATCGCTGCCCGAGAGGTGGCCCAGGCCCTGCGCTCGCTCAGCCAGGCTGCCCGCGGCGTGGCGGCCAGCACCCCTGACCCACAAGCACAGAGCGCCATGCTGGAGTGTGCCAGCGATGTCATGGATAAAGCCAACAACCTCATCGAGGAGGCGCGCAAAGCAGTAGCCAAGCCTGGTGACCCAGAAAGCCAGCAGCGCCTGGCCCAGGTGGGGAGACGGGGGTCCTGGTGCCCACTGCCAGCCCATGGGAAGGATTTGGAGCTAGCTGGAGGATGACGACTGCTCTTCACTTCTCTGCAGGTGGCCAAGGCTGTGTCACAGGCCCTGAGCCGCTGTGTCAACTGCCTGCCAGGGCAGCGGGACGTGGACGCTGCCATCCGCATGGTGGGAGAGGCCAGCAAGAGGCTGCTTGCGGATTCGGTGAGCTGAGCTGGGATGAGAGGGGAAGGGGGAAGCTTTGTAGGGATGTAAGCCAGTCTGTCAGCACTGGGTTCCAGTCTAGCGCGTTGCTAAGCACATGCCAGATATTCATCATTCATCTCCGTCCTCCTTGCTGCCTCTCCTAACCCTTCTTTCTGCCTCCAGTTCCCTCCCAGCACCAAGAGCTTCCAGGAGGCGCAGAGCCAGCTGAACCGAGCAGCTGCAGGGCTCAACCAGTCTGCCAACGAGCTGGTGCAGGCGTCGCGTGGCACCCCTCAAGACCTGGCCAGGTCCTCTGGCAAATTTGGGCAGGATTTTAATGAGTTCCTGCAGGCAGGAGTGGAGATGGCCAGCCAGTCCCCGGTAAGAGCAAATGCCTGTTGGGGGATCCTGGGTACAGTGGGAGGTTTGGGGTGCCTGGGAAGGTGTCTGACCACAAGCAGGGTAGCTAGGCAGCGGTGATTAGGGTGGCTGTGGCCAACGCAGCCGGTGAGATGAGATCTGGGGCTGTGCAAAACCCCAGCAGGAGGGAGAAAGTGGCTTGGATTGGTTCAGCCGCCATATCCTTGCTGTTGGTGGACGAGTTAGGTGAAGGGAACCGGCTCAGCTTGAAAACCACCAGAGAAGACTCGGGCTGGGCGTGGAGCTTGGAAACCTGCTGCAGGTAACTCTTCTTGGCTCCTTGCAGAATAAAGAAGACCAGGCACAGGTGGTGTCGAACTTGAAGAGCATCTCCATGTCCTCCAGCAAGCTGCTGCTGGCTGCAAAGGCGCTCTCTGCCGACCCCACAGCCCCCAACCTCAAGAATCAGCTGGCAGCAGCAGCACGGTAGGAGGAACCATTCCCTGTGAGGTGTTTGCTGTAGCAGTGAGGCCGGGTGGCAGAGCTGGCGTTGATCTGTGAGTCTTTCTCCTCTGTCCCTGTCAGGGCTGTGACTGACAGCATTAACCAGCTGATCACCATGTGCACCCAGCAGGCGCCAGGCCAGAAGGAGTGCGACAACGCCCTGCGGGAGCTGGAGGTGAAAAGCCGTGTCTTGATGAGGCAGTGGAGAGGCTGAGATGCCTGGGTGCTGAGGTGGTGGGGAAGGGGGAGCCACACCTCACTATGAAGGGCAGGAGGGAGCAAAGAGGAGGTGCAAGGGAGTGCATGGACCCTTTCTGTGTCCCTACAGACAGTGAAGGAGCTGTTGGAGAACCCCACCCAGACTGTCAATGACATGTCCTACTTCAACTGCCTTGACAGTGTCATGGAGAACTCCAAGGTGAGCCCTGAGGTGGAGGTTTGGGGAAGGATGTGGGGGTTGGGAAGGATATGGGAGCAAAGGGGAAGGTGGTTCCTCCCTTTTTGTTGAGGCACGGTGAGCCGGGAGCATGGTGTGGGAGCAGGAGATGGTCTGTAACCAGCACGTGTTGTGTCCTACAGGTGCTGGGTGAGTCCATGGCTGGCATCTCCCAGAATGCAAAGAACAGCAAACTGCCTGAGTTTGGCGACTCCATCAGTGCCGCCTCCAAAGCTCTCTGCGGGCTGACAGAGGCAGCTGCCCAGGTGAGACATGCATGGTCTCAGCCCTGAGCGTTACCCCTGGTGCATATTTGCCATACACATCTGTCCTCTGCCCCTCAAAGCCTGTTTCTGTGGTATGGTGCTGCCAGCCTCCTCTGCAGCCCATGCCTGCTCTGAACCTCTCCCCTGTGCATGAGGTCTCACCACCTCTCTCATGCTTTTAGGCTGCCTATCTCGTGGGGGTCTCAGACCCCAACAGCCAGGCTGGACAGCAGGGCTTGGTAGACCCCACTCAGTTTGCCCGAGCTAACCAAGCTATCCAGATGGCCTGCCAGAACCTGGTGGACCCTGCCTGCACCCAGTCCCAGGTGAGTTCTGAGCTGGAGCACCGTTACGGGAATTTTCTTGCACAAAACAGAGTGTGAAGCTAGTTGGAAAAGCTATGTCCCAAGAGTTTGCCACGACTGTGGCTTGTGTCTCATCACGCCCCGTCAGCTGTACTGGGAACCAGGTTGCAGCTTTGGTGCAATGATGACACTCCATGTGGGGGGCTGTGTGGGCATGCAGGACCTTGGTGATCCTTCTTAGGTTCTAAGAAGGATGTCTGTGCTCACTGGTGCCCCACGTGGGGCTGGTAGGAAGGGAGAGCTGCAGGGATGGGGAGTTGTACTGGATCCTGCCTCACCTCGCTCTTCCCCACAGGTGCTGTCGGCAGCCACCATCGTAGCAAAGCACACCTCGGCCCTGTGCAACACGTGCCGTGTGGCCTCCTCCTGCACTGCCAACCCTGTGGCCAAGCGCCAGTTCGTCCAGTCAGCCAAGGAGGTGGCCAACAGCACAGCCAACCTGGTGAAGACCATCAAGGTGTGGTCTCCCTGCCAGGGCGCTATGGTGGGGATGGGATCTGGGGCATGGTCAGGGTGGGGTAACTGCTCCTGGTCTCTCTCCACACCAGGTCCTGGATAGCGAGTTCAACGAGGAGAACCGGGAACGGTGCCGTGCTGCCACCGCCCCTCTCATAGAGGCTGTGGATAACCTGACAGCCTTCGCCTCCAACCCAGAGTTTGCTACCGTTCCTGCCCAGATCAGCCCAGAGGTGGGATGCCGCAGGGGCAGGGAGGCTGTGGCTTGGCTGTGATGGGGGCTGCTGAAGGGTAGGGAAGAGCTGTACCTCCTCCTGAACTTGAGATGGAGCCCCAGTATGGGAGAGCCCCTAGTGCCTTGGGAGGGTGTGATGGGAAGGTGGCAGCAAGCCTTGGGCTTTGAGGGGCTGCTCTGAGGTGAGGGTCATGGGAGGGGTTATCTTCCCAGGCACAATCCCTTGCACGCATCACGGATCCATCATCTCCTCACACAGGGGCGCAGAGCCATGGAGCCCATTGTCTCTTCAGCCAAGACCATGCTGGAGAGCTCTGCTGGCCTCATCCAGACCGCCCGCTCTCTGGCTGTCAACCCCAAGGACCCACCGCAGTGGTCGGTGCTGGCTGGCCACTCTCGCACTGTCTCAGACTCCATCAAGAAGCTGATCACTAACATGAGGTGAGACGAGTCCTGCCCCCTTGGCCATGAGCCTGTCCCAGCTGGCAGGTACCCTTGCTCTGAGCAAGCATCCCTGGGGATGTTTTGGCTCATCTTCTCCTTGGCCACTTCCAGTGGGGGGGAGGCAAGGGATGGGACAGAAGATGCTGTCGCTCTTGTCCTGCGCGGGAGCTGCTCCTCTGGCCCTGGCATGGGTTGATCGGGCATGCTGGCATGCGTTCCTGGCTCTATAACGCTGGGTTGCCCCAAAGCCCAGGAGAGGGGTCCTGCCCCTCACTGCCACCAGCCGAGGCTGGGGCTGAAGCGTAGTGTAGCACCTACCAATGCTACACCATCACACAGGGACAAAGCTCCAGGACAACGGGAGTGTGATGAGGCCATCGAAGTCCTGAACAGATGCATGCGGGAGGTGGACCAGGCGTCCCTCGCTGCCATCAGCCAGCAGCTGGCCCCTCGAGAAGATATCTCCCAGGAGGTGGGTCGGGGATGTGCAAGCTTAACAGAGGCGGGTGTCCTTCCCCACGGCTTCCAGCAGCACGTGGTGACCCCAGCCCTGCTGCAGCCTCACGTGATGCCCTCTTTTTGCAACAGGCTTTGCACAACCAGATGATCACAGCTGTCCAGGAAATCAGCAACCTGATTGAGCCTGTGGCCAGCGCGGCACGGGCTGAGGCCTCACAGCTGGGACACAAGGTAACACGGGGATGGAGAGCTGCTCACGAGGTGCTCAGTGTGCATGGAGGAGCTCCTGGTGGGAGGGGAGGCGCGAGGCAGCCGGGCCTGGAAGCTGCTAATGCTGATGCTGCTCTTCCCTAGGTGTCCCAGATGGCTCAGTACTTTGAGCCACTCATTATGGCAGCTGTTGGCGCTGCCTCCAAAACGCCTAACCACCAGCAGCAGATGAACCTCCTGGACCAGACCAAAACGCTGGCTGAGTCTGCTTTGCAGATGCTGTACACGGCCAAGGAGGCTGGTGGGAATCCCAAGGTGAGCAGGAGGGGCACATGTCAGTGGCATGCTCCCCTTCGCATGTGGGTGCTGCATGGTGTGCACTTGTGTGCCAGACACGGAAACTTAGGGTAAAGGTGCAGCATCCCTGTCAGGAGGGGAGCCACTGCCCACCTTCCCTGACTCTGGCTCATCCTTGCAGCAAGCTGCCCACACCCAGGAGGCTCTGGAGGAGGCTGTGCAGATGATGAAGGAAGCAGTGGAAGACCTGACCACCACCCTGAATGAGGCAGCCAGCGCTGCAGGTGTCGTCGGGGGCATGGTGGACTCCATCACCCAGGCCATCAACCAGGTGAGGGAAGCATTGAAAGGACCTGGCCAGGGCTGGGGGTTGGAGACAGGAAGAGTCAAGGTCAAATTCTACAAGGTCTTTGGGCTGGAGCTGGAGCCAGAATCTCCTGTTGGTCTCTTGCAGCTGGACGAGGGGCCAGTGGGCGAGCCAGAGGGGACCTTTGTGGACTACCAGACCACGATGGTGAAGACAGCAAAGGCCATCGCAGTGACTGTGCAGGAGATGGTGAGTGCAGCAAGTCTGTCACTGTAGAAGGCACAGGCAGGTGACCACCCTCCTTGCTTGCCTGTCCCACTGTAGGGTCCCTCCAAATCCTGTTCTTCTTCCATCGACAGGTCACCAAATCCACCACCAACCCAGATGAGCTGGGCACACTGGCCAACCAGCTCACCAACGACTATGGACAGCTGGCACAAGAGGCCAAGCCAGCTGCACTCACTGCTGAGAATGAGGAGGTACGAGTGTGGGGGAGAGTACTGGACTCTGCTGTGGGGCAGAGCAGGGTCTGCTGGAGTGTGACACCACAGGACAAGGACACTGAAACCTCCCGTCAGAGCTGGGGGCAGGCAGCATTCAGACCTCCCCTGCAACACAGTGTGGAAATGTGGAGTGAAGATGTCTTTCCTTTTTCCCCCTCCTGAGTGGGAGGACTGGGAGAGAGGAGCTGTGTGGGGGTAGCTGGCATTTCCCAGAGAGTATGGGGCTTAGGGTGTGGGGCTTAGTTCCCTGCTGGCTCTCTCACACATGTGTTCCACTCCAGATCGGCTCCCACATCAAGCGCCGAGTGCAGGAGCTGGGTCACGGTTGTGCTGCCCTGGTCACTAAGGCTGGAGCCCTGCAATGTAGCCCCAGTGATGCCTACACCAAGAAGGAGCTGATAGAGAGTGCACGCAAGGTTTCTGAGAAGGTAAGTGGTCCAGAGAGAGGGGGGACAGCATGGCAGGTGGGAGGGATGCTGGATTGAGCCATGTGGAGCCACCATGCTAGGTTCTCCCTGGTCCTGTTGGGCTCTGCTGTTTCTCTCAGCCACACTCACCCTGCCCAGCTGATAGGTGGAGGATTGATCCCCCTCTCCAGGCACTGTCACAGCTGGTGCTGTGATGGGTGAGTGTGACATCCAGGTGCTGCCTGCTGATGTGTTGATGATGGCCTGCCAGGGCAGACTGACCTACACACTGGTAGCAGCCCAGGGCTCTCCAAATCAGTTCTTGCAGTGGTGGACACACCATTTGCTGTGCCTTCAGCCAAGCCTGCACCTCACGCTGAGTGATTGATCTCCCCTTCGTCTTTTGCTGCTGTGTCCTGTCCATCAGTCAATCTAAAGAATCTAATTTCATCTGAATAACAGATGAAAACATGGCTAAAAAACTCTAGTGAATAAGGCAGGGGTAGAGCAGCAATGCTTTGTAAGCAAGAGTACAAAAGCAAAATACTGCCTGACATGTGGCTGCATGCTCAAGACCTCCTGCAGGTCCTTCCTTTCCAAGATTGCTTTCCATCAGGAAACAACTTCTATGAGTGCTTGTCCAAGTACAGAAATTGAGTTTAGCAGCTAAAGAAGGAATGAGCTATGATGTTGTGATGCCCATCATGCAAACCTTATTCATTTGGAAACTAGCGGAGTCCAACCAGTATCTCCTGGACCCCCAAACACGATAGGTACAGGGTAAAAATAAATAAATAGAAGCTAAGAAGGGGTGTCCAGACCACACGATTCCCAGTTCCCCTCCTTAGTGTGGAGCAGTGCCATCCAGGGAGGTGTTGGAGGATGTGTGCGATGGGGCTTGCTTGAACCTGCTCTTCCTCGTACCCTGCAGGTGTCTCATGTGCTGGCAGCCCTGCAGGCTGGGAACCGCGGGACGCAAGCCTGCATCACAGCAGCCAGCGCTGTCTCTGGCATCATTGCTGACCTCGACACCACCATCATGTTTGCCACAGCAGGAACCCTCAACCGCGAGAACTCAGAAACCTTCGCTGACCACAGGTACCTGGGCACCTTGTATGGCCTCTACTCAGCCAGAGATGAGGGGTCAGACTGTGTCCTGTGGTCTCCCATCTTTCTGAGCTTTCTGAGCTCCCATCTTTCTGATCAGCTCCAAGGAAAGCTACAAGTTCAGGTCACAGTGACTCTGTTTCCCCTTCAGCTTGTACACGCAGAAAGGAGGGTCCACAATCTCTCTACACCCCAAAGACGATGTGTGTCTGTAGAAGGCTGTGTCCTCTCTGACTCTCTTTTTCTCCCCAGGGAGGGCATTTTGAAGACAGCCAAGGCGCTGGTGGAGGACACCAAGGTGCTGGTGCAGAACGCCACGGCCAGCCAGGAGAAGCTAGCCCAGGCTGCCCAGTCCTCCGTGTCCACCATCACCCGCCTGGCGGAGGTGGTGAAGCTGGGTGCCGCCAGTCTGGGATCTGAAGACCCAGAGACTCAGGTGAGATGGAGTGTGTAGGCTGCTCGTAGGTTGCTTGAAGGGGCTGAGGATTGAAGGGGCTGTGGGGTGCTCCGGGCTGGAACCCTGCATGTCGTGGGTTGTGCTGGTTGTGCTGTGTACTGTATACATGTATACTCTGTGTCCTGGAGTGCCCAAATTTCCTGTAGGCCACACCAGCCCCAGCCAGAGTCTGACTGTAGCCAAGCCATTGTCCTGGTCTTGCTCTCCCCAGGTAGTCCTGATCAATGCTGTGAAGGATGTGGCCAAGGCACTTGGGGATCTGATTGGTGCCACCAAGGCTGCTGCTGGCAAAGCTGGGGATGATCCTGCAGTCTACCAACTGAAGAACTCTGCCAAGGTCTGAGCTGGGTGTGATGGAAGGAGAGGATAGGGCAGGGGGCACTGGAGAAAGAGCAGAGTGGCTTCTCTGGCTGTCTAGGGGCAGGAGGACAGCTGGGAGGCAGACAGGGCAACGCGGGGGAGGAAGGGGCACATAAAAGGTGGGGCACAACATGCGGAAAAGGGATTAGTGGGGGAACAAGATGAGGTGGTGTGAGTGGAGTTTTGGACCAAACCATGAGGGGGGAGCAAGTGCCAGCAGCAACCCAGAGCTTGAGCAGGGCTTCACCAGGTTCTCTTCTCCCTTCCACAGGTGATGGTGACGAACGTCACTTCCTTGCTGAAGACAGTGAAGGCTGTTGAGGATGAGGCCACGAAGGGGACGCGGGCACTGGAGGCCACAATAGAGCACATACGCCAAGAGCTGGCAGTGAGTACAGCCGCAGTGCTGTGGCTGCCAACCCTCCCACTGGCTGCCCCATGCCTCACTGCTACCTTTCGCCTTGCAGGTCTTCTCCTCCCCTGTGCCTCCCGCCAAGGTCTCTACCCCAGAAGACTTCATCCGTATGACGAAAGGCATCACGATGGCCACGGCCAAAGCGGTGGCTGCTGGCAACTCGTGTCGGCAGGAGGATGTTATCGCCACGGCGAACCTGAGCCGCCGTGCCATTGCAGATATGCTTCGCGCTTGCAAGGTGGGATGGGCAGGGGATGTGGGTCTAGCAAAGATTTTGGGGGGCTGTGCGTGCCAGCAGGGATGGTGCTGGATGTGAATTGAGGCTTCCCTGTTTCCGGCTTTCAGGAAGCTGCCTACCACCCAGAGGTGAGCGGGGATGTGCGGCAGCGGGCGCTGCGCTTCGGCAAGGAGTGTGCCGATGGCTACCTGGAGCTGCTGGAGCACGTCCTGGTGGTGAGTGTCCCCGCTTCGGTTCCCAGGGTGGGCAGATGCCAGTGGATGCCAGGGTGCTCCCCAAATCCCCAGGGTCCTCTGGGTACTACACCTCCTGCTGAGGTCTTTGCACAGCCCCCTTCACTGCCTGCAAAGTGGCTGAGTCCCTGCTGCGGAAGCAGATGTCAGAGAGATGAACAGGCTCTGAAGAAAGGTATTTGGCTAACAACAGACAGAGATTAACTGACCATAAACAGACAGACGCTGGAAATTCGACAACACGGAAGCAAAATCCTGAAGCAGGTTCAAGTAAAAGTGGTGGGAGTAAGAGATTTTAGGCAGTGTGAAAACAGAGCTTGTTAAGCTCACAGCAGAGTGGGAGACAGGCAGTGCCCGTGATAGAAGAGGTGATGACTGCAAGCGCCAGCTGCACCCTTTTGATTTAGTCTTCCTCTGTGGCTGTTTTGATTAGCTGTCCTACAAAATAAGTGTCGTTTACAAGAAGCAAATTAAGACCATAGGGCAGTAGAAAGGATCCAGTGAGGTCCCTCCAGCAGTTAGCATTCTTGGCAAGATCATGAAGGTGGAGTTGAGGGCACTGGAGGGATGCACAGACCAGCCTGCGGAGCTGTAAGAGCCCTTGAACCAGAGTCAGGACAAAGATTAAGGGCGAGTCAGCTCTGCAGCAAGGTTTCACTAAGCTGGTTAAAAGGGCTTGGTGAGAGTGTGCCGTTCAGGTTCACCAGATACAAGGCAGTGGAGCTCAAACTGTGGTTTCCTGCAGGAAAAACCCCTTTAGGCAGAGGGTGACCAGCACTGGCAGCACAAACATGAGGTGCACAGGAACTGATGGCTAGAAATTGAAGCTGGGTGAAGGGAAGTCAAAGGGTGGTTTTATCCAAAGGAGATAATCACTGGGGTACAGTTCCAAGGGGAGCAGTGAGTTTTCTGTCCTCTGCGTGTAGATCAAATGTCTGTCTGGAAGATGCTTTAGCCACACGTAAGTCATGGCAGCCAAGGCTGGAGTGCTGAGGAGAAATTCTCTGGCTGACCTGTTGTTAACAGATGATTGGGCTAATGACTTAGTGTGGCAGTGCCCGAGGTCAGCCTGCTTGTGGGAACATGTATTTTGGGTGTAACCGTCCAGCTGCCCTGTGAGGTCCCTTGAATATCATCTATTGGTACATCCTAAGAAATCTTCACTGGGGGTGCATCTTAGTAATCTCATAGCCTCCAGAGTGCCTTCAGCTCCAGAAGGAGACCGTTTAGCAGTTTTAAACACGGTGTCAGAGCAGATAGCAGACTTAGTAATGTGGCATTTAGTCTGGATATGCTTACAAGAGCAAAACAGCCATCGCTGTGTGCCATCAGCTTCAGGGACTCCAAGCCATGTGCAGCTCCGGTGACTTTGCTGGGATGGCCCCACACAAGTCCAGGATAAAGCCATGACCCCCGCAGTCTTTGCAGCACTCTTGTCTGTGAAGGCAGGAACAAAGCACATGGGTCACATTTATCAGAGGGCAGTAGGTTCCTGGAAAGCCACGAGCAGGAAGAACATAGGAGAACAGGAGAGGAGATGGCAGATGCAGTGCTGCCTCACTCCCCGGCAGCAGCAAGCCCATTGCTGTGCACTGGGTGCTCAGGGAACCAATGCCATGCACAGAGCATGAGCAAGCGTGATCAGGGTTCAAGACTGTTATTGGACGTGGGATGGAAAAAGTGGCTTCCGGCAGAGGAGTGGGAAAGCCTGCATATTTCACTGGGGAGGGGAAGGAATGTGAACCTCCACAGGGACTTGGTATTTGTAAACGATAGGTCTCTCCCTCTAACAGCTGAGAGATCCAGTGCCTGAAAACTGCAGTGAAGCAATTCAGGGTGGGGAGAAATAAAGTGTAAAGGGGGGTGAGGAGAAGAGTGGCTCCGTGGCTGCTCCGGCGGTGGGAGCCTCATCCAGGTGCCCCAGCTCCCCTGGCCCTGCGAGGCTGAAGTATGAGCTCTTGATGGCAGCACGGCTCCCCACCTGGGACCTCTGATCCTTCATTCCTACCTCTCCTCTTGGCTGCCCTTCAACCCTCACCAGAGAGCACCCACCTTCCCCCGCCTTCCCCATGCCCCCCATCCCCAGCGCCCGCGTATCACGGACAGGGTGTTCACTGCTTTCTTCTCTCTCTTCTCCTTCCCTCCCTGTCAGCCGGTGAGTAAGGTGACATTGGGGTGCCTGCTGGTGTCTAACCTCAGCATGAGCCTTGCTCACAGAGTGTCTGCGTGCCCAGCCCAGTGCTGGGGTGGCACTTGGCGTGTGTCCACAGAGACCCCAGGGTCCGTGTGTGTGTGTGTGTACTCACACTCGCTCCAGCTGATGGGCAGCTGCTGCCTGTGTGGCGTGAGTTGGGCCAGCAGTGAGCTCTGCTTGTGCATACAGACCCTGTGTGGGTGCACACGTGTGTGCTGTGGTGTGTGCATGTGTCCCCCACCACCTCCACCTCGGTGTACGACCATCCGTGGCTCTGCTGCCACCTTGTCCCAGCAAGGCCAGCCCTTCTCAGCTCGGATGTGGCTCCAGGGTGCCCCCCTTTGCCCAGCTTGTGTTTGCAGACAAATCTCCAAAATAGGGACAGCGAAAGGGAAATGCTTCCGGAGATTGAAATGCTTTGGTGGGGTGGGGGAAAGAGTCCTGGAGGGGCTAGCTGCTGGGTACAGGAAGGCTTGCACTGAGGGTCTTGTGTCTGCAAGATGTCCCAGAAGCTGTGGATGCAGAAGGATTAAGGGGAAGCTCATCCCATCCTCGGGCAGGAGGAGACCAGCCAGCGTCACTCTAGAGAGTGTCACAGGCAACACCTGATGTGTACCTATGTGTGGGGAAGCTGGGGGATCCCACTCTACTTCCCTGGGGAGCACACCCCAAACAGGCCTATGAGGTCCCCCTTTTCCAGGTACTTACATCTGCTCCTTCCCTGCAGATCCTGCAGAAGCCGACTCATGAGCTGAAGCAGCAGCTGGCAAGCTACTCCAAGCGTGTGGCCAGTTCTGTCACCGAGCTCATCCAGGCAGCCGAGGCCATGAAAGGTAAGGAAGGGTCCTGCTCAAGGGGGCAGGACCAAGGGCTGGGATAAGGGTGAAGAGCTCAGCAACTGATGGAAGAGGTAGGGTAAGTCACGAGTGAGGCTGCACGCACGTTTAACCTCCCTTGCTTCCCGAATTTTTCTAGGGACAGAGTGGGTTGATCCAGAAGACCCCACTGTCATTGCTGAGAACGAGCTGCTGGGGGCAGCGGCTGCCATTGAGGCTGCAGCGAAGAAGCTGGAGCAGCTGAAACCGAGAGCCAAGCCCAAGGTAGTGGTGCTGAGCCTTGGCTAACGCATGTGCTTAGTTTGGTGCGCTTCAGCCAGGTGTGAAGCCTTTCATGCCTTATGGCATAAAATACTCTCTTTGGCCAGCTTGGGACAACTGTTCTGGCTATATCCCTCCCAGCTTCCTGCACATTATCGAGACCTGGAAAGCCAGGCAGTGACCTTTGTCTCAACAGCAACTTGTATCATCGGGGTGTTTATCAACATTCTTCACATACGAAATCCAAAACACATCAGCTATGAAGAAGAAAACTAACTCCATCCCACCCGAAAGCAGGACACAGCCCTTACTCTCCTGTGCCCCACAGCCCTTAATCCAACTCTATATGTGCCTCCTCAGCCCCCTGACATCATCTTGCTCTGTTCCATCTGTCCCAGCACCCCTGCCTGGGATTGACACCCCACTTTTGTCCACAGCAAGCAGATGAGAGCCTGGACTTTGAGGAGCAGATCCTGGAGGCTGCCAAATCCATTGCTGCAGCCACAAGTGCCCTGGTGAAGGCAGCCTCAGTGGCTCAGCGAGAATTAGTGGCCCAAGGAAAGGTAAGGCTGGAAGAGGGAAAGAAATAAGAGAATTTAGGGCTGTGGTGGGTTCTCCCTTCTCCTGGGGCTGCTAGTAGCCCCTGTGCCCCATGGCAAGGGTTGTACACGGCAGTGAGCCTCACTCCTTCTCTCCTTTCTTGCAGGTGGGCGCCATCCCCGCCAACGCAGTGGATGATGGACAGTGGTCCCAGGGCCTCATTTCAGCCGTGAGTATCAAGGTCATGCTCAGGGGATGGCAGGGACCCTCCTCTTGGCTCCTGCTGCAAAGATGAGGATGCTCTGTTGTTGCGCTTCTCCTCAATGGAAGAAGCAGCCGTGCTTCTGGCTCCCTCTCCCACCAGCTGAGACATGGTGTGGAGGCTGGTTGTCAGCAGCCCATGTCCCACCACCTCGCTGGGGCCAGTCAGGGTACACCTTCCCCGGGGGAGGCTGCTGTACTCCCCCTGACAGCTTTTCTTGCCACAGGCACGCATGGTGGCTGCTGCCACCAACAACCTGTGTGAAGCCGCCAACGCAGCGGTGCAGGGCCATGCCAGCGAGGAGAAGCTCATCTCGTCTGCCAAGCAGGTGGCTGCCTCCACAGCACAGCTTCTGGTGGCCTGCAAGGTGAAGGCTGACCACGACTCGGAGGCCATGAAGCGGCTTCAGGTGAGTCCCAGGCTGCCCCTCCAGCCCCAGCTGCCTTCTCCTGGCTGCTTGAGGAGTGGTTGGGAGTCGGGTGAGGGCATGTGGATACTCCCCAGGGCTTACACTCCCTGCCTGTGTGCCATCAGCAAAGAGCTCCTTGGAGCAGAGGCTCCAGGTCACTTGGGCTTCACTGCTAGCTGCGTGCCAGCCGTGTGAGCGATGCTGGGCTGCTGAGCCCAGTGGTGTTCAGGGATGATGAACTGAATGTTCTGGAATGCCTGAAATGCCTGCACTGCATCACTGGCATTCGAAAGGTTGATGTTTGGGGGACATGTTTTGTAGCACCCTTAATCCTCAGCGGCCACGGCACACAAGAGGTTAATGGGTTGTGAGGTTACTGTGGGTTACTATGTGAGGTTACTATGGGGTCCCAGTGTCGGCCCCTCGGGGCCAAGGGCTGAGGGAGGGTCAGCAGGGCCTACCCCTCAGTCCCTGCCTTACAGCTCAGACAGGAGCCAGAGCCGAGCTGGGAGCAGCAGCGCCTGAAATGGTCATGAGCGGGTGGCAAGGCAGCAAGCCATGTAAAGGAATCCCTGCTTGCAGCTCCCAGCGCTCCTGGCTGCCTGTCCTGCCTACCAGCCCGGCCTGGGGCAGGGGTTCTTTCATGCCCCGCAGGCAGCAGTCGTACCCTGGGCTGCGACTTACGCTGCCACTCCCCTCCTTCCCTGCTGCAGGCTGCTGGCAATGCAGTAAAGAGAGCGTCGGACAATCTGGTGAAGGCAGCGCAGAAGGCAGCTGCCTTCCAAGACCACGACGAAACGGTGGTGGTGAAGGAGAAGATGGTTGGGGGAATTGCACAGGTGAGGAGCGGGGCCACTCTGGTGGGGCGGGGGCAGCTCTGGCTGCCACCATAACCTGTGTGTGCCTGCCTCAGGAGCACCTCCTACCACCCACCAGCACAAGGCACATCTCGAGAGCCTCCCAAAAATGCTGCGGGTGTGCTTGATCCCATCCAGTGCTGATGTGGCTTCACCTTCATCCTGCCACATATAGCAGTGAGCGCAGCCCTGGTGACAGTGCACGCTCCCAGGAGCGTAACACCCTGGCTTCTTGGTACAGTGCCCACAACATCCCGTGTCCATGACGTGTGAAGGGGCAGACCGTCGGGTAAGGGATGAGAGCTGCCCGGTATGGAATGCCACAAGTCCCAGCACTGCCTTCCTGGCCACAGGCTTGCAGCTGAGACCATCTGCAGGGCACGTGGGGCTGAGCCCCGGGAGCTGTGCTGGTCCCCATTATCTCTAGAGGACCATTGTCCCACCGCAGGGACAACAGCCCTAATGCCCAGGGCCACACCAGCCCAGGGAGGCTGTGGCTGTCATGGGGAGCAGCAGCAGCCGGAGAGCCCAGCTCTGGGCTCGGTGTTGCCGTGACAGAGGCTCCGGCCACCCCTGTCAGAGGCAGCCTTGACCCCAGGATTCTCTCTTGGCAGATCATCGCCGCCCAGGAGGAGATGCTGCGCAAGGAGCGGGAGCTGGAGGAGGCGCGGAAGAAGCTGGCCATGATCCGGCAGCAGCAGTACAAGTTCCTGCCCTCGGAGCTGCGGGACGAGGAGCAGAACTGAGCCCCGCGCCCTCCCGCCGCTCACCGCACAGACTGCTGCCTGCCCGCCCGCTCCTATTTAAGATGACCTGCCTCAAGCAAAAGGCTGCTTGGGCTAGACCAGAGCTCTTCCTGCACCCAGAGTGCCGGGACTAACCCAGCCGCTGCTCCAAGCCAGTGCCGTACCAGCAGCTGCCCTTCACCGCCCAGCCCACCTTCCCACATGCACTCAAGGCACAGCCAGAGTGCCTGGAGGGACTTGGCTGGGGTGGGAGCTGGGGCTGCACCGGCTCAGGGCTCATCCACCAGCCCCGGGCTGTGGGGCCGGAGAGCTCTTTACTATTGGGGATTTTTCAGTGTGCCTTTGTCGTTACTACTTGTGCTTCTTTCTTCTCTCTCCTCCGTGCGGGATGGGGAGAGGTGGGCGGCTTGCCCTCTCCTGTGCGATGGGATGCAGAGAGCAGCATGGTCCCTCGCTGAGTTCTTGCACGGAGCCACCTTTCACCTCCAATGCCTTATTGCTGGCTGAATCTTCTTCCTCCTCCTCTTCCTCCACAGCTTCCTTGGGAGCACTGAGCGCCCTCATGAGCATCTTCTTCAGCCTGCACCCCTCTGGGGAGCAGCAGGGCTGGAAGCCACAGTGCCTCTGCTCAGGATGGGGGAAATGCAATGGGTTCACCCCTAGAGCTGCTCTTTGCCTTCCCATGGGGCTTCCCCCCACCCATTGCTCCAGCCAGCTCTGCCCTCCTCCTCCTCCTCCTTCCCAAGTGCCTGCATCATTTTCCAGGATCTGCAGTATTTTTGTAACTTTTCCATTTCTCTGGTATTGAGCCCGCAGCTTTCAAAGTTCATTTATTCCCACCCTGCCCTGCCCCAGCTCATGTCCTGCCCACTAACACTCAGCTCTTGCCGGGGTCCCATAGCCCACCATCCCACCCCTCCTTGGCTTTGGGACCTCCATCCCTTTCTCTTTGCACTCGCTGAGGCTTTTCTCACTATTTTGATACTTTAAGCATCCTGTATTAAACATTGAAGGAAACTAGCTCCCTCCCCGAGGCTCCAGCATGAGGTGGGGGATGCCGATGTCTCCTTGGAAAGACACGTTCATCAATAAAATACGGTTTTCCTGCTTTCTTGCTGCCTGGGTATCAACGGGACCCTCCAGGAGAAGGGGAGGGCTGGTGGGCAGGGGGCCCATGGGCACCTCCCCTCCCGGCAGACGCGGCGGGGGGAGCGTAGCACGGGTGCCTATACAGCATGGAAAATATTTGAGGCACGTCCAGCCCCAGGCACTGGGCAGGCTGGACCCCCGCTGCCAGGCATGTGCCGGCCCTCACAGGTGCTACAGAGGGGCCACTGCCACGGGAGGGGGCCCTGCAGATTTTGTTGCTGGGGGATTTGGGCTTTAGGGAGGAGGGGGCAGCCGGGCTTCTGGCCCCATTCCTGCTGCTAGCCGAAAATATCCCTGGGTAGGGTGCTACAGGAGTGCAGGTGGGGGACCCCTTGGTCCCTGGTGGCCCAGCAGTGGGGAAGCAGCAGCCCTTGGCTTGCCATGGGGCTGGGAATGTGGCTGGAGCCCTCTCGGCTGCCGGCGCTGAGCTCACGCCCCGAAATAGCCCCCCAGGACTGACCTGCGCAGGCAGCAGCTGCCCTAAGTGTGTCCCCACCTGTTCCCACCCTGTCACTCAGCGGGGGTTTGGGGGCCTGAGTGGCGGCGGGGCAGGCAGAGATGCTGTGAGGTGGAGCGGGGACACAGTGGGCTGGCACATATCCCTTGCCTCCAGGATCCATCCCCGGCAGCGTAAGCTACAGGCATCGCGAGCGGCGAGGGCAGCATCTCGCAGCATCCCAACTGGCACCCCCTTGTCCCCTTGCGGGCACATCTCAGGGGGCATGAAGGGGCTGTCCCCCCTGGGACATTCAGCCCTGGCCAGGCTCCAGGGTGGATTTGCGGCTCTTGCAGGCATCCCAGTCCTCCCAGCTGTCCCCTGACAATCTGCGCTGGCCTGACCCGGCACCAGGCTCTCACTCAGGTACCAGCTGGACACGAGGCCCCGCGGCCCGCAAGGACAGTGAGCGGGCACAGTGCGGCAGCAGCCTTGGTCTCATCCCAAGGGAGATCCGGCACCCCCAGCGCAGGGTTGCAAGCGTACTCCCTTGCTGTGTCCTCCGGGATGGGGTACAGGTGGTGAGAGGTGGCACAGACACCAGGAAAGGGACACGAGGCTGGAACCCCATCCCTGAATCTCCCTCACCAGACTGAGGGGTTATTTTGGCAGGGAGGTTTGGGCTGGCACACACAGGGGCTTGGACCACAGGCACCATCACTTCTGTGGGGACCCAAATCCAGCCAAGCTGCAGGCAAGCAGGTAAGCCGCAGCCTGGCTTCTTGGGGAGCCCAGGGATGGGGGACAGGCTGTGGCACAAGTTGCACTTGGGAAGTTCCCACTGAATGGCAGGACAAGCCCTTCCCGGGAGTGTGGTCAGATTCTGGAGTGGGGCGCAGAGAGGGGTCCCCATCTTTGGAGACCTTAGCCCAGGGCAGGGCTGTACATGGGGCAGCAATCGGAGGGAAGTGCACCCACACCCCTCTGCACCCCCTTGTCCCAGAGGTCACCCCTGAGGATGGATGGCCTTCAGGACAAACTCGTGGGCCTGGGCACCTGGATGGACACAGCTGTGATAGCTGGACATGGCCAAGATGCCTGGAGCAAAGGGTGTGGGCAGCAAGGGAAAATTGCATCCTTTGGGGTACATCTGAGGGCTGAAGCTGTGCTTGGCTGCTCATGCCATGCACATCATCGTCTTTCCTCCATGCTCCGAGCCCGTGAAGTTGCTCCGGGTCAAAGAATCCCACAGAAAACCATCCATCCTTGCCCAGGAACGATGGGAGACAGATTTTCCCCCTCCCCTCAGAAGCTGCGTGCTGGCGGTTACTGACTCTCCTTGTCCAAATATGTGCCTAATTCGTCAGTATTAATAGCTGCTCTCCAGAGTCCAGCAGCGGCTCTTCTGCTGCTTTCCCCACAGTGCCAGCAGCCCCTCGGTCCTTGGCTGCTCCCATCCCTCCTACATCCTCCACAACCCAGGGCTGAGTACTCCTAGAAAGTCCCTTTCTCCAGCTCCCAAAACCATTTTGCTCCTCTCTGCTTGGAGCACCAGTGCCGAAAAGTTGCCGCAGGCAAGGGTTGGATGCAATCCCGGGGCAATGGGCAGGAAGAGCCCGCATATCCCCCCTGTCCCATCCCACGTGCCACATGCCTGCCGCGGCCCCTCTGCCGGCTCCTTCCAGCCCCTCCCGTTCCAGAGCCCACCCTGCAGCTGGGAATGTGCCAGAAGCATTTACGAGCATTATTAAAGCGTGGGCTATTTTTGGAAGAGCTGGGATCTGAAGGGTTTGCATTTTTTTGCCTGTGGAATAAAGTTTATTTAGAGCAGAAAGACAGAGAGGGGCAGCGGGCTGCCCGCGCACCCTGTGTCACCCTGAAATACCACCCTATGGGCTGTGCGTGTGCCCCATATCCCCGTGGGTGCCGGCATCGGGGTGCAAGGCAGCGGTGGGGGGGGTGGGTGCTGGGGACCCCACACAGCGCTGGGGCCCTCCTGCCCCGCCGTGATGCAGGAGCTGGATCGGGAGGTCAGGGGCTCAGCTCACTTTTTCTCCCAGGGGATTTTACCCCTGTGGGCAGTGCCAGCCACGGTGTCCCCAAGTGCAATCACAGCCTGTGGGTGTCCTCAATTGCAGCCACAGCCCGTGGGTGTCTCTGAGCACAATCACAGGCTGTGGGTGTCCCTGCAGTGCCAGCCTGTGACATCCTAGACTGCAATTACAGCTTCTGGGTGTCCCCAGCTGCAATCACCACCCATGGGCATCCCTGAGTGCAACCACAGCCTCTGAGCATCCCCAGGACTGCAGCGCCAGCCCATGGGTGTCCCCAAGTGTCATGCCAGTCCCTGAGGTGCCAGCAAGCAGGATCCCCCAGACCTCAGGGAGCAGTGACAGGGTATGGGATGTGCCTAGGGCAGTGCCAGACGTGCAATGTCCTTTAGCTCAGGGACAGCTCTGGCTGGAGCAGACCCTGGGGGTGGGTTGCTGGTGGTGTCCCTGGGGCACAGTAACAGCGCACTGCCAGCCCATGGGTGTCCCAGCTGTCACTGGGGTGTCCTTGGGGAAGTGTCACCAGAAATGTCCCTACTGCAGTGCTCCGAGGTGTCCATAGCACAGTGTCACCAGCATGTCCCCAGTGCAATACCCTTGGAGTGTCCCTAGCACAGATCCACCAGACCTGTGTCCCTAGTGCAGTGCCCTGGGGTGCCCCTTGCTCGTGTCACCAGGGTATCCCGAATGCAGTGCCCTGGGGTGTCCATAGCACAGTGCCCCCAGGGTACCCCTAGTACATTAGCCCGGGGTGTCTCTCACTGGGTGCCACAAAGTTGCCCCTAGTCCAGTGCCCTGGGGTACCCTTAGTGCAATGTCACTGGGGTGTCCCTCACCCAGTGCCACCGGGGTAACCCTAAAGCACTGCCCTCTGATGTCCCACACCCAGTGCCACCGGAGTGTCCCTAGAGCATTGCCCCAGGATGTCCCACGCCCGATGCCACCGGGGTGTCCCTTTCACAGTGCCACCGGCATACCCCTAAAGCATTGCCCGGGGATGTCCCACGCCCGATGCCATCGGGGTGTCCCTGGACGGTGCCCCCGCGGGTGCCCGGCTCCGGGGCTGCGGCGGTGCCCGCCGGGGGTGCCGCCTCCCCCTCCCTCCCCATCCCGCCCGGTGCCGCGGCCGGTGTCGAGCCTGTCCCTAAAAGGTGCTGGCGGGCGGCGGGGGAGGTGCCGGGGCGGCCCCCGCCCGGCGCGGCCCCTCCCCGGCTCTTAGGCGGCTCGGCGGGGCGGGGGGCGCAGTGCCGGTGCTCCCGCCGCCCCCGGTGCTCCCGGTGCTCCCGCTGTCGCCCCGCGCCCCGCCGCCGCCCCGCCGCCACCATGGAAGCCATCAAGAAGAAGATGCAGATGCTGAAACTGGACAAGGAGAACGCCATCGACCGCGCCGAGCAGGCGGAGGCTGACAAGAAGCAGGCGGAGGACCGCTGCAAGCAGGTGGGTGTCCCACGGACCCCCCTCCGGCATTACCCGGGGACCCCCCACCTTAAGGGTCTCCATCCCGGGGGACCCCATCCTGCTGGGTGTCCAGCCTGAGGACCCTCCACCCTAGGGGTACCAAGCCCCGCGGACCTCCCCATGCTGGGTGTCCAGCCTGGGGACCCCTGTCCTCGGGTTGTCCTGCCCTGGGGACCTTGTCCTGCTGGGTGACCAGCTTGTGTGTCCCAGTTCTAGGGGTGCCCAGTGCTTGAGACCTCACCCTACTGGGTCTCTGTCCCCAGGGATCTCACCCCGCTGGGTGCCTGTCCCTGGGGACCTCAACCTGTTGGGTGCCTGTTCCTGAGGATGTCACCCTGTTGTGTGCTCATCCCTGGGGTCCTCACCCCGCTGGATGCCTGACCCTGCGGACCTCCAGCCTGTTGCCCCTGACCGCTCACATTGGTCCCCTCAAACATGGGACACCCCAGTGCCACCTCTCTACCACTCTGCCAGAGAGACCCTTGGGGACAGCCTACTCTCACCTCAGCCACACGGAGATGGGGACCTTCCTGGTGCCCCTCAGAGCTATGTCCCCAAGTCAGGACTTCTCCAGTCCCCTACACAGACAAGGAGCCCACCACCCCCTTACCCTCACCGGACTTGGGGATGCTGGGGGCTACTCCAGCCTGGGGACCAAGAGCTTCCCGAGGATGTGTGGCCCCAAAGTTGACAGAGGGAGCATGTCTGTGTGCTCCTGCTGCATCCGCTAGCCTGGGTGTCCCCAGGAGGAGGGTGGCTGTCCCCACCCCAGCCTTGTGGGCACTGCCATCCCCCTGACTCCTGCCCTCCGTCCCTTCCCCAGTTGGAGGAGGAACAGCAGGGCCTGCAGAAGAAGCTGAAGGGCACAGAGGATGAGGTGGAGAAGTACTCCGAGTCTGTCAAGGAGGCCCAGGAGAAGCTGGAGCAAGCGGAGAAGAAAGCTACAGACGTACGTAGATGCGCTGGCAACTCCCCCCACTGTGCGGGCGCTGGACCTCGCGGGGGGTGAAGGAAGAGGGGGGCCTTATATGGAAAGCGTCCGTGGGGAAGACTGTCAGGATCCCATTCCTGCGATGCTGACACTGAACCGGGCTGAGGTGCAGGGCAGGGACCTGAGGGATCCTCCTTGAGGTGTGGGGGCCAGGCCAGCTGCAGCGGGCACTGCTGGAGTAGCTGGTCCCACCTAGAGCTTTGTGGGCAGCCACCTGCCCCGCTCCCCAGAGCTAATGGGGACAAGTGTCGCAAGCTGTGTCACTGGACATGTGCCTCTGCAAGGTAGGAAAAACTCAGTGGCACTTGCTAAACTGTGGCAGGAAAGCGAAAGAGTAGAGAAATGGAAAAAGCTCCTGCTCACGGTCGGCAGGAAGGAAGGATGCTCGGGGCGCATGGTGGGGAGTTCGGTCATTTTGAGGTCCAGTGTGCCACTCTGTACCCTAAGAAGGGCACGGCCAGGAAGAGTTTTATTTATTGCGGTGACTGATGTTTCTCCTGGGAAATGGATCCCTCTGGGGAGACGTTAGGAAGGTGTTGAAATTGGCTTGAGCCCGGCCAGGATGAAGGGTGGAACAGCTGTATGTGGCCATGAAGCCGCTCAGGAACGGGGGGGTAAGGACCTGCGGTGCCACACAGGGTATTTGACACCCTATAAATAAATCCTCCTTTCGATAGCCAGTCCTTCTTTGATGAAAACCAACCCTGGAAACTGGAGGAGAAGCTCAAGGGGAGCCACCTGGAGCCCGGCCAGCAGGGCACAGCCAGGCTTTTTAGGACTGAGAACAAAAAATCCAATCCCAGCTGGTTTACAGAGCTAAATGGGGGAGATGCGTCAAATCTCCAAGGCAGCCGCCAAGGACAGGGGTGAGGAGACAAGGACGAGCAGCGGCCGCACAAGTCCCTGGGGCGGCTCGGAGCCCTTGGGGAGCAGCCAAGGGGCTCCCAGCATTGTTTGCTGACCCTATGGACCTGCCCCAGTTTAGTTAGATACTAAGCTAAGTAGTAAAAACATTGATTATCCTCTGGAAGGGCATTTACCCTGGTGTGGGGCAGGCACATTGAGCCGGGCAGGGCATCTGGCATGTGTAGCGGGGTCCCTACTGGTCTGAGTGGATCTGTGCTGGTATGGGACAGGGCAAATTCAGTGTGGGGTCTGGCTGAGCGTGAGCAGGATGACTCCACTGCGGGGCTCAGCGGAAGGGGTCTGCCCCCTCAAAGTGGGCAGACGTCAGCCATGGGGTGCGGAGGAGCGGTTTGCTGTTGGCAGCAGTCTGTGCGATGCTGTCCTGGGGAGGGAGGGTGCATGTTGCCACTCGTAGTCCACAGTAGCTCGTCAAGTCTGCGGGCTTCGGCACACAGAGTCCCATCCGAGCAGATACGGGTGACGGGAGCCACCGACTCCTCCAGGGAAGAACTGGAAGGGGAGGTAGGGTGAAGCAGCAGAGTCTGGGAGGACAGGCTGGCTGTGGCAAGTGCTGCGGGCAGGGCTGGGAACCCATCGCCAGCGCAGCCACTGCAGGTCCATGGCGAAGCCCAAACAGGCTGCGCTGTGTGCGGGGCTCTGGGAGTCACCAGGTCCCTGTGCCAGGGACCTGAAAGTGCTGACAGCACTAAGTGCCAGGGCTGGTGTTACCTCTTCCCTGGGGCGAGGCGCCATGCAGCTCCTGGCTCCAGCAGATGAAGCACAGGGTAGACCCCCAGAGCCCACCTGCCTGCCTCCCCAGGACCCCCGTGTCCTCCTTGGCTGCCAGGACAGCGTGCACCTGTGAGCACGGAGTGTCCCCATTCCTCAGCCAGGTCAGGGCCCTTCACAGCCATCCAGGCAGGATCCTGCCCTTGGCAAAAACATCAACAAATGCCTTAAAAAATTGAGGCAGTGCGTGGCAGTGCACGAAGCCCTCGGGGACTGCGCTAAGGGGTGCAAAGCGACCCCCTAGAAACTTAGAGGGGAATCAGATGGTGGCACAGACCGGAGATCGCCTGACCCCGAACTGGCAGCTCCATGTTGCTGGCCAGCTCTTCCCAGCACCTCTGCGAGGCCACCGTGGCCCCACCACCTCCTTGTCCCCGGGAGGGACAGTGCATGGTGCCCAGGGCAAAATGCGGGCAGGGGCTGCTGGGCACAGCGGGTTCAGCCCCCTCCAGCCCCCCATGTCCCGAGCTGGTGGCCTCTCCTTGGCCACCCCAGCAAGGCCCAGGGAAACTCTGCTGTTCCCAGGCCATCATCCCAGACCATCATTCTGAAGGCTTCACCCAAGTTCCCGCCCCGGTTACTCTCCCCGGCCGAGACTTTGCTCTTATTTGGCGATTCCCCGAGCCGGTGGGAGGGAACGGGGCTCTGCTGGGAAGTGACTGCATCCCTGGGTGGGGCCAGAGCAGGAGGCACCCAGCTTGGCCACAGCAGGATGGGGGTGGCTGCCCCCCAAGCCTGCCCCTCAACCTGCAGCCCCCTCAACCTGCAGCCCCCCCAGCCTGCCTGCAGCCAGCTCACCCCTGCCCCATCGCTGCCAAAACCCCCCATTTCTGCTCTGGGCCCCACATGCCAGCTTGGAAGCGTTCTTGGCACCCAGGCATCGGGCTGGAAGCGGGGCAGGATCAGCTGGGACGGAGGCCAAGGCCAAGGCCATGTGCTCCCAGGGGACATGCAGCACCGCCTCTTCCGCCGCCATTTGGCAGGAGGACATGGGGCGGCAGGGCTCTGCTGGTGGTGTGGCCGGGTCCACCCCTCAGGACCCCGGGCCCTGGAACGGAGGGCGGCCAGCAGGGTCAGCCCCAGGGACTGGTGTCCCTGAAGGCAGGTGTGAAGTGCAGCCGGGGCTGCCCGGGAGCTGTCAGAGCTCCTTAAGGGAGGATTGAGTGCCACCAGCACCAGCTTCTCCTGATGGATCAGGGCACGTGCCCCAGCCAGGATGCTGAGCTGGGACCTGGGGGACTGGCCTCCCCCATAGGGCAGAGCCCCCAGGGCAGCTGGGGTGTGCAGGGGGCACCATGGGCCCCATGGGTCTCTGTGGGGCAGCTGGCTGGGGTCCTCATTTGGGGGAGCTGAGCAGGATGGCCCCTGGCTGTGCCCCAGGGCCCCAGTCCCAGATCCCCTGGGAGGATGCTTGGGGGAGGGCTCTGCACCATCTGCCCCATAGCTCTCATTGAAAAAAGTCCTTGGGGAAAAAGTCCATGACCCCCCGCCTCAGCTCTGCAGCAGGGTAGTGTGAGGGGCAGAGTTTGGGGAGCACCCATGGGTGCACTGTTCCTGTGCCCAAAGGGGTTCACAGGGGCCAGGCTCTGGCACCCCCAGACTCACTGGGCCACTTTTCCCCCCAGGGAAATGGTCTCCCTGGGCTCCTCTCCATCACTCCAGGGGATTTCAGTTGGGATGGCGCACCCCCTGCCTGGGGAACCCCACGTGTCCTGCTTGAGGTGGGGGGAGGGGGGGCCTATGTGCCCTGCCGTGAGGGGGCTGTTCTGTATCCGGCCCTGTCTGGGATACTGTGTGTCCTGG
>JAAGAY010004165.1:29793-42236 GCA_011801015.1 Ardeotis arabs | reverse complement strand
GAGGGGGGGCACGGAGGGGCAGGGGGCTCCCCAGCAGCCCCCCCGGGATGCCCTACCGGCCCCGGCCCTGCTGCCGGCATCCTTCGCCCCGGCCGCCCCCATCCCTTCACCCCCCCTTACTCCCGATATCCGGCCTGGCTGTTCCTGGGACGTCCCGGGGGAGCCGGAGGGCTCTGCCATCCCGGTGCCGGGGCAGGGGGCTTCGGGAAGGATCCCTGCCTCCGGGCTGTCTCCACCGTGGGTCTTGCGAGGGATGCTCCGTGTGGCCGGGGAGCGGTCAGCGGCCGGGGCCAGCTCTGCCCTGGCTCAGCCTGGGGCCGGGCAGATCCTGGGAAGGGATCCACCACACCTCGGAGGTGGGCACGGCTCAAAATCCCACGCCCAGGCTCTTGTCTGGCTTCCAGCGGGCTCTGCGGTCCGGGCCGCAGCCGTCCCAGAGCCCTTGGCTCTCCAGCATGTCCCTTGGCGGAGACAAGCCAGCCCTTTGCTCTGCCACAGGCCAAAACTTCCACTCTGGCAGTGGGAAGGCATTTCCAAGCTGCAGCTTGTTCCTGGTTTGGCTTTCTTGTTGTTGTTGAGGCTGGTTTCTTTTCTTTTTCTTTTTTCTTTCTTTTTCCTATGCCCACTCCTTTAACATCCTCACCATATCAGGAGCGGCAGAGCTGGGTGCGGTACCCGGGCTGTTGTCACTCGGGCTGTGTGCGGAGGAAATGGCCCCTTCCTGCAGCCGCAGATCGGGTTCCCCGGTCACAGGGCGCTGCCGGAGAGCTCATGTTCCTAAGTGTCCATCCAGGCAGCTCTGACCCACTTTGGGGGTGATTCCCTGGGAAAAAAGCTCCCAGCAAGGTGAGGCAGATGCCGCAGGCTGAGCGCCACGGGCCAGCCCCAGCTCCCTGTCGGGTGGTCTGGCTGGGGACGAGCTCTCGGTGAGTTTGGAAAAAGGGTGTTCATGGGGCAGAGGCGGCTGTTGTGCCGCCCTCCCAGCATCCCGCCGTGCTGTCCCGCTGGGAGGGGTGCCGCCCGCGCCTGTCCCCACCCCGCCAACTCGCCACGGGGGACCACAGGGGCTCAGCGGGGTCACGCAGGGTGACAGCCCCTCGCTGCTCCCACAGACCCCTTGCTTGACTGATGTCCCCCAGGGCATTCCCTGCGTTGGAGCACGAGGCCAGATGTGGCCGGGCGCTGCAGCCAGCCAGGCCTGCTCCAGCCGGTGAATCAGCAGGAGACATTACCCTTGGGTTGGTGCTTGTCTCCCTGTGTCTTGGTGCACAGGGCTGCTCCCCACGGTGAGGTCTCATCACCATCCATCCCTTTGCACCCAGAGTTTGTCTTCCCCACAGCCGCTTCAGCGAGGAGCAGGGCCAGGAGCTGCTGAGGCAGCGTTTCTCGGCAGTCTCGATGGAGCAGGAGGCCTTTACCAAATGGAAAGAGCACGGGGCCAGGCGTCGAGGGGCTGGCGGGGGGCCAGGGCCACTGCTCCCAGCCAGCCCCAACTCCCAGCCTTGCGCACGGGGAGCCTGGGAAAGCGGTGGGCCCCGGTCCCGTGGGCCCCAGCGGCCACAGCTTGGCCAGGTGCCAGCCCGCCGGGGGTGACTCGCTCCATTGCCCCCGGTGCTGTGCCGTACATCATCCTGGGGAGGGGGGCTGCACTCGGCTTCAGGCTGCCCCGCTGCACAGGGCCCTGAGGGGGTTCCCGCAGGAGAGGCTCCGGGCTCGCTCCGCCGACTCCGTAAACAGGAAATCCACAAGCGGCTCCAATCTCCTTTTCGGGAGCGAAGCTGTACAGGGCATTCCTCCCCCTTTACTCACTGCTCTGCAAACCCCAAATACCATCCCTGTGACGACATGGCTGCTCCAGCCACCCTGCCCCGGCGAACGTGCCTCGTTCCCCTCCGGGGCGGGAGCCAGAGGTGTGAGGATGTGATGGAGGGGCTCCACGTGCCAGGCTGGGCTTGAGTGGCCGGGAGGAGCCAATGTCAAACAGGGCGCTAGGGATGGAGAAAACCTCATCCCTATAGAACGGCGAGGGTATGTGTGATTGGACATCCTATTCCAGTGAGCGCTGTCTTATTGCACGGTGCCAAGAGTTGTTCTGGATAGGAAATGCAGAAGTAACCACTGAAAATGCTTTTTTTTATATGCATATATATATATATGTGTGTGTGGATGAGACATGGGGTGACCAACGGGTTTCTGTTCCCCTAGGCTGAGGCTGAAGTGGCTTCTCTGAACCGCCGTATCCAGCTGGTGGAGGAGGAGTTGGACCGAGCCCAGGAGCGCCTGGCCACCGCCCTGCAGAAGCTGGAGGAGGCTGAGAAGGCGGCTGATGAGAGCGAGAGGTGTGATGGGGAGGGATAGCGGGGTTGGCACTGGGTCACCATTGATTACAGGCAGCCCCCTTGGTTTTGCAGTAGGGTCCCTCTGAAGTGACCTTAATGGGATTTGTGATGGTTTTCCTGCAGACCCCAAAGGGAGATAGCAAAGCCACAAAGCAGAGAAGTCCACCAGATACAGAGATTCTTAAAAAGGCTGTGAAATTTCCAGAGCACCCATCAAATCCTGAAAAATTTAATCTGATGTTCATACAAATCCAGGCTATAACCAAAGCCACAGGGTGCTGTCTTCTGCCCCAGAGCAGCCTTCTACTCTCAAGGGCTGAACAATAGCCCAGGAGGGGACATCTGTGCCTGGAAACCAAGGCCAGCTTGTGAGAATGAACTAGCCTCATTCAAAAAATCAGTCCTGCAAAGTCTGTTACCCCATCCTCACGCCAAGCAGGTTTCCCGAGCAGGAGCCTGCATGCGAGGGCACTCAGGTTGGATGGGAGTGCCTGGACATGTCACGGCGTTCCTGACAGTTGCGTGAGCTCTTCCCTCCATTGGCAAAGACCAGTTTGAGCAACACCATCTGAGCCAGAGAATAGTCTCCAGGAGTCCCTGCCGCAGAGGTTCATGGGGGTTTGGTGACCCCCTGCTTGTGAGCATTGCCCCTGAATGAGAAAAGGCTTTGCTACGGGATGTTTTCTAGCATTTCCTAAAGGTTGCTGGTCTGTGTTGTAGTTTAGCCCCGCTCACTTACTCTCCCCACCCTCCAAGGGAATGGGGAAGAGATAATATAACAAAGAGCTCGAGGTTTGAGATAAGGACTGGGAAAGATGCTTCAAGTTACCATTACGGGCAAAACAGAATCGACTTAGGGAAAACTGTTTCGATTTATTATTAATAAAACCTGAGCAAGATAATGAGAGAGAACAAGAACAACTTCCTCCAACTCCTCCCCTTTTCCCAGGCTTAACTTCATTTCAAATTACCTCTACCTCCTTCCCTCCCGGAGCAGCACAGTGGGGAAGAGGGAATGGGGGTTACGGTCAGTTCATCACACGTTGTTTCTGCCACTCCTTCCTCCTCAGGGGAAGAACTCCTCACATTCCTCCCCTGCTCCAGCGTGGGGTCCCTCCCACGGGCTGCAGTCCTTCCTGAACTGCTCCAGCGTGGGTTGTTTTTCCACGGGGCGCAGTCCCTCTGGAACGGCTGCCCCAGCGCGGGCCCTCCACGGGCCACAGCCTCCTTCAGGCACCCGCCTGCCCCGGCGTGGGGTCCTCCCCGGGCTGCAGGGGGATCTCTGCTCCTCCGTGGGCCTCCATGGGCTGCAGGGGCACAGCCGGCCCCGCCATGGGCTGCACCACGGGCTGCAGGGGAATCTCTGCCCAGAGCAGCATTGCTGTTGTCCCTGCTTCTGCACTGACCCTGGCGTCTGCAGCCGTTCCTCTCCCCAGAAATTCTTCACAACTGGCTCAGGCAGACGCCTCTCAGGTTCTCTTCACATCTCCTCTCCTCTCCACTTCTTGCAGCCGGGCCGGGCCGAGTCAGGCCCAGTCGGCCGCCCGGCGGGAGCCAGAGGGTGAGGGCTGCAAGGCCCACAAGGCTCACGCCTCCCCCTCTCTGCCCCCGCTCAGCTTCTTCACATCTTCTTTGAAATTTTCCTCTTCTTACATACATTATCACAGAGGCATTATGACTATCTCCAGCTGGCTTGGCCCTGGCTAGCAGCAGGTCCACCACACAAAGGGGAAACTTCCATCAGCTTCTTACAGAAGCTGCCACTGTAGCCCCCCCTCACTACTCAAAACCCGCACACCTGTCAGGCTTTTGTGGAAGCTGCAGCTGGCTCATCCTTGCCTGCACACATTTTCCACCCCTAGGTGATGGGTTCAGGACCTGCCTGGTTGAGAGGCACCACAGCCAGATCTCCTTGCTCTGAGACATGGCCCTGGGGCCAGCTCTGCTGCTGTTGTGCACAGGACCATCCCAGGGGTACTGCTGGTGCAGTGGCCAGTGAGTACCAGCACCCCCGGGCAATGTCCCATGTCTCTGGAGCTGGAGGATGGTGGGGTTAGGGTATGGTGGGCAGGCAGGAGGTGCAGATGTCACCTTGACCCACGGTAGTAACGTCTTCTGTCTTGGGCTTTCTCCAGAGGCATGAAGGTCATCGAAAACAGGGCCATGAAGGACGAGGAGAAGATGGAGCTCCAGGAAATGCAGCTGAAGGAGGCGAAGCACATAGCAGAGGAGGCTGATCGCAAATATGAGGAGGTGCGTGCCTCCTTCCCCCAGTCTTGACCCCCCAGCAGCAGCCAGGGCTGCCTCCCCGCAGCTCTGTGCCCCAGCCAGGGCAAGCGTGGGGCCAACGTGTGCCTCTTGCTGCTGTCAACAGGTTGCCCGCAAGCTGGTCGTCCTTGAGGGAGAGCTGGAGCGCTCAGAGGAGAGGGCAGAGGTGGCAGAGAGGTGAGTGGGGCTCTCGGCGGGCAGTGTGTGGGGGTCCCATGCAGCCTTTTCCCTGAGTCCCTGACAGCCATGGGCATGGGAATGTCTGTATAGGGATGGGGATGTCCCTCCCTGGGGATGGCAGGGTCTGCCATCGGGGTGGTCCCTGGGCTTACAGGCTGGGGGCAGGGGGATGCTGGCCCGCCAGCAGCACATCCTTGACCCTGTTCTCTGCTGTCCCCCTCCCCGGGGTGCCCCTCTTCCACCCCAGCCGAGTGAGACAGTTGGAAGAAGAGCTGCGGACCATGGACCAGACTCTCAAATCTCTCATTGCCTCAGAGGAAGAGGTACTGGGACAGGGGTGCAGGGCAATGCGCAGCAGCCCCTTTCTCTCTGTCGCTGTCTCTCAAACCATGCAAGCCACCTCTCTCCTCTCTGCACCGCTGCCTCGGCCACCAACCTCCCCTCGCCTCCCCCTCCGGCGAGCGCAGGCTGGGCACGCTTCTCCATCCCTCCGTGCCTGCTCTCCTTCTTGGTGGGGCTGGCAAGAGCCCAGCTGGCGGTGATGCACGGGGCGTCCGTGCGAGGAGGCACAAGGAACGGATGAATGGATGCGTTCCGGCACCTACCACTCGCAGCGGCTCTGCTCCTTCTCCACCTGCACTGAGTTTTCTCCTCTCTCAACTTGTTCTCTCTCTCTCTTTCCTCCTTCCCCATGCCCGCTCTTTCTGCTCCCCCTTCTCTCCTCCACCTGCCCCCTGGCCTCACTCCCCTTCCTGGCGGCCCCTGCTTGGGATGTAGTAAATGTGGTGACCTAGAGGAAGAGCTGAAAATTGTCACCAACAACTTGAAGTCCCTGGAGGCCCAGGCTGACAAGGTAGGACCCGGTGGGGTTGCTGGGGCTGGGCAGAGTGTGCAGGGTGCTGGGGGTGCTGGGGTCTCCTGCTGGGGTGAAGGACAGCTTGAGGTGTCCCATGGGGCTCATGCGCGCGTGTCTCTGTCTCTGCAGTATTCCACCAAGGAGGACAAGTACGAGGAGGAAATCAAGCTTCTAGGGGAAAAACTGAAGGAGGTAAGGGGTACAGGGCTGGCACTCCATCGATGCAGGCACAAGTTTGCCATCCAGTGTGTGTTTTGACCCCATTAGGCCTGTGTCCTCTCACCCTTCCCTGAAACTGCACTCCTGCAGTGTGGCAGGTGCCTGGGTTTGGGATAACCCTGTGGAGGGCATCAGCCTGCTCTGGTTTACGGTGTGGAGGTCTACAAGGCCCTTGTCCCTTGCCTTTTCCAGGGAAGGCCTTGTAGGGGGTGATACGGGAGATGCAGACGGGGCAGATTTGGGGTGTGTTGCAGCCTGCACCATCCCCATCGTGCCCTGCTGCTCACCCTCTCCCCGCAATGTTTCCACAGGCTGAGACCCGAGCAGAGTTTGCAGAGAGGTCTGTGGCAAAGCTGGAGAAAACCATTGATGATCTAGAAGGTAAACTATCCCTGCCAGCCCTGTGTCCTCTTTCCTGGGGAGCATGTGCTGGGATGTGTCTTCCGGTGGGGCTGGACAGGGCTTGGCCAGGGTGAGGGGGTGGGCAGGGGTCCCGGGAGAGGGGAGGCTGGATGCCATGATGTTTGGTGTGGGAGCGCAGAGCTGCTGGGGTCTGGGCACTGCGCTGGGGTGGGCAACAGGGCTGCATCCACACCGTCTGTGCCCACACGCTCCTGCCCCCCCTCGGCCCCCCTGCTCACAGCCACTCTCTCTCTCTCCGCCGCCTGCCCCCCACCCTGCTCCACCACCTGCCCCTCGCCCTCCCCTCACCTGCAGACGAAGTCTATGCGCAGAAGATGAAGTACAAAGCCATCAGCGAGGAGCTGGACAATGCACTTAATGACATCACCTCCCTCTGAGCCCCCCGCTGGGCACCAGCACTGCACCCCCTTGTCTGCCTCACCCCTCCCCAGCTCGGCCGCTTGCCTGCCTGGCCACCCCACCACTCTCCCTGCCCGCTCTGTCCTCCTCTGTCCTTCCAAGCCTGTGCCTGTCCATTGGCTCCCTTGGGACAGGAGCTGGCCTAGGGTGTTTCTGCAATACCCCTTTTTGGGACGAGACGAGGTGTAGGTGTTTAGGAGTGTTTTGTGGGGCAGGGGAGCTGCCCCTGGGACCCCCACGCGCTGGGCAGACGGTGCCGTTGCGGTTGCAGGTCTGCGCCCCAGCATTGCCCAGTGGGGAACAGGGCTGTGCCTAGGAGCCCGTCACTCCAGCAGCTCCCTCCTTGGCTCCCCAGCAGCAAAAGCACCAGAAACCCCACAGCTCCAGGGCCGGGGTGGGGGGCACTTGCCCCCCCCTACATCCTCCCAGCAAAGCCCCCCGGTGCTGTTTGCTGGGCCCAGGGTGGGGAGGATCTGCACAGGGGAAGCGGCACCTCCACCGCCAAAGCTGAGGCCCCGGGGATAGAGGATTGGGTCCGGCTGTGCAGGCCGCCCTTTCCCAGGCAGGCAGCCCCCAGACCCCTGCTCCTCCCTCGCCCCTTCCTCCCTTCTGTCCTTTGCACATCGCTCTTCAGTTTGCATTTCATGACTTTTCTTTTATGTTCTGTCCCTCTGGGTTACTGAGTTGGTCTCAATAAAGCATTTTCTTTCCTTGGTTTCTCTTTTGTTTTCTTCATGCCACTCTGTCCCTCCTCTCCTGCCTGTCTCACATGGGTGCCACCTGAGGTGGCCAGCCGAGGGGTAGGAGGTGGTTGCTGTCAGCTCACAGCCACAGGACCCTCGGGACGGCCGTGGCTGGGCCCCGAGCGGCTCCTGCGCTGCCAGGCTGAGCGGGATGGGGCCCTTTGTGCCTCAGCCTGGGAGAAAAACCCCGCCACCTCCCCCGGCTCCAATACACAGCTTTCCTCATCTCATGCCATCTTCTCCATGACCCATTTGGCCTGAAATCATAGAATAGTTTGGGTTGGAAGGGACATCCAGTCCAACCCCCCTGCAAGGAGCAGGGACATCTCCAACCAGATCAGGTTGCTCAGAGCCTCATCCAGCCTGGCCTTGAATGTTTCCAGGGATGGGGCATCCACCACCTCTCTGGGCAACCTGTTCCCATGTTCTACAACTCGCATTGTAAAAATTTTTTTCCTAACATCCAATCTAAATCTACCTCCCTCTATTTTAAAATAGAAATAGCAGGGTTAGACCTGGTCCTGTCCATTCCCTGTCCCCACTCCCAGATACTGCCTGCAAGCAGCAGTCTCAGCCCTGCCATCTCTCCTGTATCACCCTCCCTCGATGAAGGGGCTGACTCTACTCTTCAGCAGCGATCCCTAAATGGGTCCTTGATTCTCCTCCTCCTCCTTCCTCAGCATCCTACCCTGCCCCACAACCCAGTTTTCAAACTGATGGACCCACAGCCCTGTCCCTGCTCTGAGACCGGTTGCCTCCTTCTGCCAGCCCACGTCCTCACTGCTGGTTGGGCGGCTGTGGGATTTCCAGTGAGGGCTTTGGGGAACGCTGCCTCTTTTCACTAACTCGCCTTTCTCTCTCTCTTCCCTCTGCTGCGCTGACGTCTCCATTTTCTCTAGAGCGCTCCCGGCAGGAGGCCGAGAAAAACCGTGTTCTCACTAACGAGCTGCGGGTCATCCTTACCGAACTTAACAACTGAGCTGCCCAGAATTCCCAGCCCCAGCCCAGCCTCCCTGCCCCACTTTGGCCAGGCTGGCTTGAGACTGGGAGCCCCTGCCTGCTCCCTGCCAGCTCTAGGCAGGTGTGGAGCCTTGGCTTATCCCCCCACGGGTAACTGCCCCTCTTGGAAGGGACAGGGAGCCCCTCTGGAGCTGATTGTTTTTCATGGGAGAGGAATGAGGGTTTTTGCAATGTCCTGGGATGCCCGCGCAGTGATGGCTGTCCTCCAGCATCAGCCTGGCCCCGCCGGGGAGGGATGCAGTGTTTTGTATCGCTGCCTTCCTCCCTTGTCCCAGGAGCTGGCAGCCAGCCTCTTCCTCCTCACTCTGCTCACCCCAAACTGTGCAGGGAGGATCCCCTTGGAGCGAGGTCTCTGCAAGGTGCTGGGACAGCGGACTAGCAGCAGGGACCTGGCAGCACCCACTGCCCCAAACTTGGAGCAGGGGACAGGGAAGAGCCCAGCAGGGAGTGCAGGGCTGGGTGGGCGGAGCTCTTGTCCCATCCCCATCTCTAGAGGAAAGGAGTATGTCATTCGGAAGCAACCACCGAAGGAGGCTGCCTCAGCAGTGGGCTGCCTGGCAGAGCTCGTCCCTACAGCCTTATTAGCTCTGCTCCTTCTCTCTCTGCTGTCTTCTCTGCCCGCCCTCCCGGGCTGCTGTCTCACTCCTTTTCTTCACGGAGCACCACTGGGTCATGCAGCAGGCACTGGCTCTCCTCTTTCACTGGACAAGGGTTTGTGCACGTGCAGGTGGTGATGCCCCAGGGCAGGATGTGCTGGTGGCTGTCTGGGGAACGGTACCCACCAGTGGTACCCGTTCTGTGGAGGGCCTGGACATGGGCAGTGGGGCGCCAAGGGAGGACGGAAATGCTGAAGAGCGGGGACTGTCTACCCTCAGTGACCAGCCCGGCTGGCCTGGCTGCGCTGGCAGGTCCTGGAGCGGCTAGGCTCATCCCTGCTGGCAGTGGGGCTGCTTGTGCGGACTTCGCTCCGCAGGGACGCCCCGCTCAGCTGGAGGCTGTCACCGTACTGAAATGTCCGTCTGTGTGCGTGTGTCTGTGCTTGGTGTGGTGTGCGTGGGTCCGGCTGCACCTGGGTACACTTGGGCTGTGTCTGTGTGTGTGTGGCTGGGCGTCCCTTCTATTCACAGAGAGCCTGGCCAGTGCCAAAGAGGAGAACGTGGGCATCCACCAGGTCCTGGACCAGACCTTGTTGGAGCTGAACAACCTCTGAGCTGCCCTGGGGAGCCCCTGTCCCTCTTCCCTACCCCACACGTGCACCCCACTGGCATGCTCAGGACATCATCAGCTGAACTGCGTCTTGGCCAAATCCACACATCCATTGAGAAGGGAAGCCCTGCAACCTTACACCGTGGCTTGGGGGCATCTTGTCTGTGCACAGCCTGGCTGGCTCTGTCCTGTCTTCATGTCCAAATATTAAAGCAGTTTGACAAGATGGACGAGTGCGCTTGGTTCTTGCAGGCGGGCACGGGCTCTGAGAGATGTGGTGAGGGTGCCCCTGCCCAGTCTGTGCAAGGAGGCTCTGCAGGGGCTTGGGTCCAGAGTGGGTGTGGCCGGCGTAAGGATGTCTGTTGCCGCAGTGAGGGGCTGAGAGTGATAACACACATGGTTTGGGTTCCCTCATCTCCATTGCTTCCTTGGGCTCCTCACTTCCTCAGGCTCCTCACTTCCTCAGGCTCATCATTTCCTCAAGCCCAGTCCAAACTGACCATCTTCTTCCAGTGCACAGTGACAGACATGTCACTGGCATGTCCCCTTCCACCTCCGGCATGTTACCTACTTGGAGAAGCCACAAGGTCTTTGACCTCTCCATGGTGTCTGCTTCATGGTTCGTGTTCATGATGCCACCTGAGCATGCATACAAGCGTGTGACCACACATGTACACACTATTAGTTGTCAGGGTCTTCTCCAGGTCTGGGGTTTGCTGCTTACGCTGTGTACGAGTTGCATTTTCTACTACCAGTCGCTGAGCACCTGGTCTGAGGGACAGCTGTACAAACTAGCAAATATTAATGCAGTGGGCAACCACTTCCCAAAGCGTTCAGGAAGTTTCCTCCTGGCTTTGCTGTGTTTTCTCCAACACAAAGAGAAGAGCGGCAGGATGTGTCTCATCACTGTCACCAAAATGGGCTGGATTCCCTGGGGATGCCGAAAGTCATGATCTAGTCCTGCCCTCCGCTTCAGGCCTCTCCGCCATGTACGCTGAGACCTGTTGTCCCACGCTGCCCGGCGGATATCCCGCCAAAAGCACCGACTCATGCTGCCAGGAAACATAATTCACGCCGACCCCTTGCCGAGCCGGGCCATCGCCCCAGCAAGCGGCTGGCAGGGATAGCTGTCATCATCTGCTTTCCTTTATCTGCTGCGCCTCTCAGCTCAGGAAAGGAGGGTGCTGAGACTGCATCTCTTTCCTGCCCAGGTGCTGCTGGGCCGGCTTCCTCCCTCCCCCGGGCCCAGCAACTTTGGTTTTTGGCTCCAAGACTTTTTCCTACAAGCAAAAGGGCTCCTCTTGCATAGGCTGCTCATTTTCTGGTTGTCCTCTCAGGGTGCTGGAGGGAAGGGCAGCGGAAGGGCTGGAGCTCCTCCTCGGGTCCGCCTTGCTTTTCCGCAGCACATCAGCTGAGCCATTCTGTCTGGTCAAAGTGTGTTCCAGGCAGGGGCTTGTCTGGCTGCAAAAGGAACAAGAGTGCAAAAACACCTCTCCTCTGGGAGCCTGCACCCCACACTGCAAACAAGTCTGCCCTGCGCTCCTATCAGGGTGCGTCCACAGCGCCCAGCCTCTGGGCACCCTTCGCCTTCCTGCTGGGACAAAGAGCCCTTTCACACCCGGTGTTTTTCCCCATTAGCTGCTGCTGCCTCCTGCTTTGGACCAGTCCATTTAACTGTTTACACCCTGCTGCAAGGGTCTTTTTTTTTAATCTCCGAACTTTCTGTGCTTTGGCAGTGAGATCCTGGATGCTGTTGAGGCTATCTGTCACAGTTCAGCAAAGCTTCACATTTTCTCCATCCTCCCACACATCTCTTTCTCCGCTGTGGTCCTGCAGAGAGTCAGAGGCCAGGGGAAGCTCCCAGAGGCCCACGGTGGAACCGCGGGCAGAGGGGCTCGACCTGGAGGCATATCTCCCCACGCACCGCACGTCACTGAGACTCACGCTGAGGAATGCAGTGCCCGTCCCCTCCTCCCTCCCTCCCCTTGCATCTCTCCTGTTGAATTTCAACCTTTGGATTTGTTTGTTTTGGCCTGACGGACCGAAGATCTCCCTCAGGAGCTTTCAGCCCTGGCGTGGGCTGCCACCCAATTGATAAATCACCACATTAACCTCCAGCAGCCTCTCACCTCTGCTCTCTTCTGTTTTCTCCTCACTCTGGTGCTTCATTTAATCTCTGAATCCTTCCTGTCCAATACCCCTGAACTACACGCTGGAGGGGAAGGACCAGACGAAGAACATCCCAGAGACATTTTGATGTGGCGGACACAGCCCAGCACCATCCCACAGTCCCTTCACCGTTTGGGTGAGGGTGGGAAGGGCTGTGTGGCCAAGCTGCGTGGGTTTTGCAGGGCTCCGAGTGATTTCGGAAGGGGTCAGGCTGCCTAAAGCCCAGGGCCACACAAAGATCTCCGTCTCCAGATCAGTATTACTGTTTTTGGAGGAAAACATGGACGGCCATAACCACATGGCACTGTCTCATTTCTGAATGGGTTACGTATGCGCCCCATGGCTCCGTACCGCACGCCGCAGAGGTGCCGGTGGTCCCTACCCCACGGGCTCGGGGCCTGCAGCGGGTCTGGGGCAGCACCCTGCGGCGAGGCAGGCCCGTGGCGGGGGGACGGGCACCTCGGGGACAGCCAGCACCCCCTGCCCGACCCCCGGCACCCCTGTCTGGCCCGGCTCCCGTGAGGGCACCGCTGAGGGGGCCAAGCGCCCGGGGGTTCAGGCCGCACCCCCCGCCCCCGTGCAGGCCGCGCTCCGCCGTGACAACGGCAAGCCCCGCCCCGC
>JAAGAY010004165.1:0-29773 GCA_011801015.1 Ardeotis arabs | reverse complement strand
CGCCGTCTTCTTCGGGTGCACCTTCATCGCCTTCGGGCCGGCGCTCGGCCTCTTCCTCTTCACCATCGCCCGCGACCCGCTGCGCATCATCATCCTCATCGCCGGGTCAGTCCCGCACCGGCACCGGGAGAGGCACTGGTGCCGCCGTGGGTACTGCTGTCGGGCCTGGAGGGGGTCCTGGTACCGATATCGGTACTGGGCTGGCGCCAGGATGGGCGCTGGTACTAGTGCGGACGTGACGGGGCGCTGGTTCCAGTTTCAGTACTGGTACCAGTATGGGCGTGACAGGGCACTGCTTCCGGTTTCAGTACTGGTACCACTATGGACGCGACAGGGGCGCTGGTACCAGTTTCGGTACTGGTACTGGTATGAGTGTGACAGTGGCACCAGTACCAGCTTCAATACTGGGACCGGTATGGGCACGATGGGACGCTGCTACCGATTTCAGGACTGGTACCAGTATGGGCGTGAAGGTACCGCTATGGTTGTGACAGGAGTATTGGTAGAAGTGCCGGTGCTGGTACCAGTATGGGCATGACAGTGGCTTTGGTACCAGTTTCAGTACTGGTACAGGTATGAGTGTGATGAGGCACTGGTACCAGTGCTGGTGCTGGTACGAGTGTGGGTGTGACAGGGGCACTGGTACCAGTTTCAGTACTGGTACCAGTATGGACATGATGGACTGCTGGTACCAGTGTTGATACTGGCACCAGTGTGGGCATAACAGGGTCGCTGGTACCAGTTTCAGTAATGGTTCCAGTATGGGCATGATGGGGCACTGGTACCAGTGTTGGTGTGACAAGGACTCTGGTACTGGTATGGATGTGACAGAGTCGCTGGTACCAGTTTCAGTACCACTATGAGCATGACGGGGCGTTGGTACCAGTTTCAGTACTGGTACCAGTATTGGCATGATGGGTACCAGTGCCAGTGCTGGTCCCACTATGGGTGTGACAGGGATGCTGGTGCCATTTTCAGTACTGGTACCAGTATGGGTGTGACAGGGACGTGACTGGTACTGGCAGAGTCACGGTGGGGGACAGCGCTGGTGCCATTTTGGGCATGACAGGAGGACCAGTACCTGTACTCATACTGGTGCTGTTCCTTGCATGACAGGGGCACCAGTATTGTTTCTCTTACTGGTACCATCATGGGGGCGTTAGGGACACCAGTACTCATACTGGTGCTACAGCAGCACCAGTACTCTACTGGTGACAGCAGCACCAGTACTGTTGCTCATACCCTTGTGAGTGTGATGGGAGCACCAGTACTGGTACTCGTACTGGTGCCATTCCTTGCACAGTGGGGTCACCAGTATCATTGTGGTCACTGGGTCATGTGGGCACGGCGGGGAGCACACTGGTATGGGTAATGGCATGGGGTTGGTGGAGCACTGGTGCCAGTGCCTGTGCAGGGTCGGTGGTGGTACTGGTGCGTGCAAGTACTGGAACTGGTACTGACGTGGACATGAGCCTGGCACTGGTACTGGTGTGAGCACAACTGAGGCACTGGTGCCACTTCTGGTTGCCAGCGGAGGGGGAGTGCAGGCACAGCAGTGGTACCAGAATGGGCACCAGCTGCCTGTGACTGGTACCAGAACAGCGCTGGTGCTGGTAGGAGTGGGCAAGGCCGGGGCACTGCTGCCAGTGCCAGTTCCAGCACAGAGGGCTGTGGACGTGGCACCCGTGGGCACGGGGGCACAGCACCGGCGCCTGCACTGGTCCTGGTACAGCATGGGTGCCAGCAGGCGCTCTCTCTCTTGCAGGGCTTTCTTCTGGCTGGTGTCGCTGCTGCTCTCCTCCCTCATCTGGTTTATCGCCGTTAAAGCCAGTGACCCCCGGGACGAGCCGTTGCAGAAGGGGCTCTTGATATTTGGGGTGATGTTCTCTGTGCTGCTGCAGGAGGCCTTCCGCTTCCTCTACTACAAGCTCCTCAGGTAAAGGCATCTCCCACCCTGCTCCAGCGCTGCCGGGTGGTCCTCCTGTCCTGGTAGCCATGGCAGGTGCTGGATTTCAGTTGGAATCTCCTGGGCTGGGGGGAGGATGCCAAGTGTGGCACCAAGCTGCCTTGGTTTTGACTGGGAGCACGCGGGTGGTACCTGTGTCAGTACGTTGACCTCGAGGGGCTCTTAGGTGGTGGAGCAGAGCAGCCCTAAGATCTGGAAGACCCAAGGCTGAGTTGGCTGGTAGCATCTCCCTGAATTCAGGACAGGTAGGGTGTGGGTTTGGGCTGCTGCAGGGTGACCAGTGCTGCAGCTCAGGGGGATGCCAGACACCGGGGAATGCCCGCTTTGCCATACCGGGGACAGAGAAGGGTGAGGGATCTGCTCTCACCTCCTGTCAAGTCTTGTTCCTTTCTTAGGGGTGAGCAGGGACAGCCAGAAGGTGGTTTCGGGGCTCTATGGGGCGGCACATCGCTGCCTGCCCTGTGCTTGGTGCCCTGGCCAGACCAGGGCAAAGTCTCAGTGCAGCCTCAGCAGCTCCCGGCCCCTCAGGGGCCGCCGGCCGGGAGTGCGAGTGCTTGGGCCGCCTGCCTGGTGAGCACGCACTGCACCCCGTTCTGCGTTCGGATGGAGGGACAGATGGACGGATGCTGTGCGGGGGCTGCACTGGCAGGGAGACGAGGGAAGGCGATGGGGGCTGGGGAAGGCTGGGGGGCTGGGTACCTGGGCTCGCACGGCTCCCTGCGGCAGGGCGCTGACGGAGGCAGGCAGGCAGAGGGTAGCAGAGCTCCACGGAGCAGCCTCTGACACAAACCGCTGCGTTTCCTTCGGTCCTGCCATCTCAGCCCTGCTGTCCTCCCCTGCTGAGGAGCCGTCTGACATCCTCCTCACTCACCGTACCTCTAGCTGATAAAAATTTTGAAGCCACCTCTCCCAGTTTTTCCCCTCAAATAATTTTTCTAGCTCTTTGAGCTCTTCTCTGCACCCTCTCAATTTTTTTCCAACGTCTTCTAAGAGCATAAATGTGGAGATCATGGTGCACACCTCCCACACCAGCGCTGGTGCTGTGTCCCTGTGAGGGTGCCGCTCGCTTTGCACTCCATGTCCCGTTTGCTCCAGCCCTGCTCCATGGGCTCTGGAAAATGTCTCTTGTCCCTCTGTGGAAAATCTTTCTGTGTGGCTTCGTTGATTTTTGCATGTGTGGTTTGTCTGGTGGTTCAGGGCAGTCATGCAGATGGTTTCCGCAGGGGGTGTTGTGGTTTGGTGATGGGGAAGTTTACCAGGCGGGTGTAATGGTGCAGAGTGAGACCCCAGCCCCCATCTGCTCCATCCTGGTGCTGCACCATGCCCTGAGAGGTGATCGTGCTGTGCTGGGTTCCAATGTGCTCTCACCCCACAGGAAGGCCATCGAGGGGCTGGTGGCCCTCAGCGAGGACGGCTGCTCTCCCATTTCCATCCAGCAAATGGCGTACGGTGAGTGCCGTGCAGAGGCACCCTGACTGCGGGGCCAGGGGCAAGCCTGGGCAGGGCTGGGCGTGGTGCTGGGGGGAAAGGGAAGTTTCTCACCCCAAAGCTGGCTGGGAGGTGCCTGGTGTGTCCCTGAGTGGCTTGGGGCCTGACGCTGTCCCTGTCCCGGCAGTGGCTGGTGTGGGCTTCGGGCTCATGAGCGGTGCCTTCTCCATGATCAATCTCCTGGCAGACGCATTAGGGCCCGGCACCGTGGGCATCCATGGGGATTCACAGCTCTACTTCCTGACCTCAGGTGAGCAACCGGCACCCTTCGCCCATGTCTCTGCCCCACCACAGAGGCAGCAGACCTGGGGGACTGGGGCGCAGCCCCCCTGCTCTGCTCTCTATGCTGCATCGCTCTGTTGCTCCCCCTAACCATCTGAGCCCCCCACGGTGCCCTGCCACATCTCTGTACCAAACCCTCTGTCTGTTCCCTGTGATCCTCCCTGCTCCTCACCCTCATCCCTCTCACAGTCAAGGTCTGCCCCAATACCTCCCAGTGCAGCCCAGCAGTGCCCCTACTCCCCTTTCCTGGCTGGTCTCCATCCTTTCCCAAGCCTGTGTGCCAGGTGATTCCCTGGTGACACAGCTCTACTGTTCCCTGCAGCTTTTATGACTATGGTGCTGATTTTTCTTCACACCTTCTGGGGCATCCTCTTCTTCCACGGCTGTGAGCACCGGCGCTGGTGGGAGATCGTGGCAGTTGTTGTCATGCACCTTGCCGTTTCGGGGTCGGTGAGTAGCTGGGAGCAGAGCTCTGTGCTGAGACCTGTATTCAGGGATGGCCATGGTGAGTGCTGGTGCCTGTGCTGGGGGGGAGCAGCCTTTGGCACTACGAAGCAGTTGGATTTGGAGGGCTTACAGCTGGCCTTTCACAAACCAAATCCCAGAGCTGGTGTCCCCTGTCCTGCTCCATTCATCAAGGTGGTGGCAACGCTGCCACCCATCCTGTCCGTGCTCTCTCCTGCCCACTCATCCCTCCCCTCTCCTGCCTCTCTCCCCAGACATTTTGCAACCCCCTGTATGTGGGCAGCCTGGTGCCCTCCTACCTGCTGATGGCTGCCGCCGCCGTCTGGGCTTACCTGCTCTCGGGGGGATCTGCCCAGAACCTGCGGCGCTTCCTGCTCTGTAAGTCCTGCTCCGTAAAGGGAATTGGGGACCCTGTGGGTCCCTCTGGGTACCAGGACTGGTGCTGGGGTGGGGAGAGGGTGTCCCAGGGGCTGGAGCAAGGCGTCATCCCTTTGGCTGCCAGACTGGAGGAGACGCTGGGATTTGGGGCGGTGGTCAGATTGTTGCCTCTCTTGGGGGAAGTGGATGGGGTAAAAAGTCTGGTGAAAACCGCCCCCCTCCTCTCTTGGTTCCTGCAGGTCTACAGAGTGGAGCCAGCCCCCAGCTGGGATCCTGAGACCCTGTGGGATGTTCCTGTCCCCAGCCACCCCTGCCCTCCCCTCCATCCTGGCGGCAAGAGTGTCCGTCACCTTCTCTGCAATATTTTTTCTCCTGGACTGTGGGACCCTGGAGAGTCCCGGCGGGGCGGATGCTTGGGTCCAACTGTAGCAGCCAGCCAACCAGTGTGGCTAGGGCTGGCTCACTCCAATGCCCCCGTGGGAGCCCCCAGAGAACAGCTCATTTTTGGGGGACCCGCCTTTGCTGGCCCCACCATGAGTGGAGCCCCAGTTAGCCTCCCTGGGAAGGATGTTACCTTGGACTGCCAGAGGCCTGAGCCCAAAGAAACCTATTGCTTCTCCCCGTGCCGCAGAAGACGTGCCATCCCCTGTGCCGGGAGGGAGGCCTCGCATCGCCTCCTCACCACATCTTGGGGGAACTGGCTTTGCAAAGCGCTGCCACGCTTTGGGTTGGGGCTGACTGCTGCGGTGCTACTTTCTCTGCCTCTTTGCGCCGTCTTTGCTGCACTGGGAGCTGTGGCACCGGCACTGTACTTGTGTTGCTGCGGTAAGCTGGCATCCTGGTGCAGGGAGGATGGTGCTGGGGGAGCTGAGGGGACCAACAGTGCCCAGGATGGGGGGAGCACAGGGACAAGATGGTACTTAAAGCTCCCAGCGGACATGGAGGGTGATGGAGGGCTCAGCAGGAGATACAGCATCACAGCGGGTGCCGGCACAGCTTGGAGAGGGCGTTCAAGGAGTCATTCCAGTGAATCATTGCCCTCTCCTGCACTTCGATGGGGATTTTCAGGCAGGCACTGGCCCTGATGCTGTTCTACAGAGCTGGGAGGGGGAAACTGCCATCGGGCTCAGGGCTGAGAGGTGGTTTTATCCACAGTGGGCTTTTATACCAATAAAAAGAAGTACCACAGACAAGTGGGGCTGTATGCAGCCAGCGGCACTGCCCTCATGAGGAGGGCAGAGGTACCCCGCAGCAGTGGGGGCTCATGCTGGTGTGCCCAGGGAGGGGTCTGGCAGTTGCAGACCCCAGCGTTGCCTGGAGGTCTTGCCCCTGCTCTGCCCATCCTATCGGGCTACGTTCTAGTTTTACTGCTCTGGGGTGGAGGCTGCTGAGAGCTGGAGACCTGCAGGGTCCTGCCCTCTCCCAAACCTGGCCTGTTTCTCTTGGGTTTGGGGTGGCTGTAGAGCTCCCTAGGGTTTTTCCACCAGGAAAGGTGGGAAGCAGCTGTGGATCTGGGACTGCTCCCGCTACAGCAGAGCGGGAGGGGAGCTGGGTGGGGGCTGGCCAGTGAGGAAGCAGTGGCTCTGCCACCTTCAGCTCTGCCTTTCTCCAGCCCTACCAAGCTGCAGCTATGTTTTTCCAATGCTCTGCACAAATAAGAGGAGGAAGAAGTCCCAGCGCGATGAAGGGCAGGGCTGGGCTGTGCAAGGAGCTGCGCGCTGCTTGCTCTGGAGCTCTGCCCGGGGCATGGACCATTGCTGTCTCTGCCGGATGAGAAGGGTTCCCTGCGCACCCCTCTCTGCTGTCGGTGTGGCTCTACTGGTCCCCTTTCCCACCCCACAGCTTCACACAAGGACAGCAGAGAGGGCTGGTACTGTGAGAGGCTTTTACTTTTTTTTTTTAATACATTTTTACAGACTTTTTTTTAACAAAAATACCTGCTGGAGCCAGATGCTGCCCCAAGCAAACAGTCCGTGTGAGCAGCCTGAGTGGCTGAGGGATGCTAGGGTGCTGGCCCTCCCTTGACCCAGGGGGTGAGTGAGGGGAGGTGGGGTGGCCAGCTGAGCCGGTGAGGCCAAGACCACCACGGAGGCATGGGGCTCAGGCGGGGTTCTCAGTGGTGGCTGCTGTGTAGATGACCTTGGATTTGGTTGGTGAGTCCAGCCTGGTGGGGGAGGAAGGAGGGGAGCATTAGAGCCGGCAGGGGGGCCCTGCTAACCCATCCTGCTGCCCAAGAGACCACCCTTAATCCCCCTGCTCAGGCCCTGGACCCATGACACTGCAGACCCCCTCCTCCTGCAGCTTCTCATTGCTCACCGTGTGTTTTGGCTGCGGTGCTTGTAGATGTACAGCACGAAGGCCAGTGCTGTGATGGCAAAGAGCACCCCAAAGAGCACAGCCAGCACGTCCCCTGCAATCCAAGCACAGGCACGTTACAGTGGCAATGGTGCCCTGCAGCTACTGGCCAAGGGAGATGGGGCAAGGCCAGGAGCCGAAAGGCAGAGGGGACTCAAAGGCAGCAGCCTCTGCTGAGCATGGTTACCTGCATGAAATGAAGAACTGGAGTGTTCGTCTGCTAAGGAGATAAAGACGAGAAGATGAGAACCAGCTGCGCAGATGCTAGGACTGCCTGTCCCGCAGCTCAGGACACAGCAGCCAGTACCCCGCTTCCCAGGCACACGCGGCCACCTTCCCGTCCTTCGGGCCAGCCCCTCACCTACCTGTTGCTGCTGAGCTGTCACTGCCTGGAAGAGAGAGACAACACAGTCAAGAGGTTGCCTGAGGTGTTTGGGGAGGGAAGTGTTAAGCCTGCAGGGCTCCAGACCACCCTGCCAAAGCAGGGCTGCCTGCAGGACTCCCCATCGCCCCCGAGCAGGCAAGGGGAGAGCTGCCCTCCCGATGCCCAGCAGCTCACAGGATCTTGCTGCAGGAAGCCTGGCTGTGACAGCCTGCCAGAAGCATCAAAGGAAGGGCGCAAAAAAAAAAAACAAACCAAAAAAAAAACCCCAAAACATCCCTGAACCACAGCCCACATGAAAGCCTTGCTGAGCCCAGGCAGAAACCCCCACCACTGCTGTCTCCACCCAGGAAGCAGGCAGGCAGGGTGCTGAGCACTGCAGCAGCCAATGACTGCACCAAACCCCCCAGGAGACCCCGGAGAGGGGCCTGGGGTGAGCCCAGCAGGCGATGACCACGGGGACAGCTGCCTGCAGCAGGATGGCGAGCAGCTCCCCAGGAGGAGGCAGCCGACCGTTGCTGGCAGGGCACCCTGCACAGGGATGGCTTGGTGGCCTTACCTGCCTGGCAGGAGCCGTGCCGGGCAAATATTTACCCAGCGTGACAGCCTGGCTTTTAAACAGCTGCATTACCGTCTGTACGCTGCTCGGGTATGGTGCGCAGAGCGGCACTATCTGCAGGCTATATCCAGCTGCGCGGCCCATGCCAGGAAGCTGCCGCCTTTGCCCAGTAGCCGGGGTCAGGAGTGGCTCTCCTGAACTGGGGGTGACTGGGAAAAGATCAACAAGCATGGGCGCAGGAGGTGCAGCTGCAAGCGAAGTGGGAGGTGACCCCACAGCACTCCATCTCAGTGCTCGGCAGCCCCAAGGCTAAAACAGGCAGTTATCAGCACTGAGGTGGGGAAAAACCCCAACAACCCTGCACACACAAGGCAGGGACCAGTAACCTCATCTGGGAGTACTGGGATGTGGGCCTGGCACTCCAGGAACCAGGGCTTCATGGCTTTGTTAAAGTGGGAGTTGTTGGTTAGAAATAGCAAATAAGGAAAGTGGGGAGGAAAAAGGTGAGCTGGGTAACTCTCCCCTCACCCATCACCCCAGCTTCAGTGGCTGGAGGCCTTGGAACAGCTTCTGCAAGAAAATGGTAAAATAAAGGCTTGGAGGTAAATGGAAAATATGATAAAGTATCTAACAGGTTTACCAAAGATAGAGCATGCCAGCCTAACCCGATATCCTTCTTTGATAAGTGATATTCTAGACAAAGAAAATGTGGTAGATTTTATCTCTCCCAACTTCAGTGAAGCATTTGATGTGGTGCCACGTGGGAAACTACTAGCCAGGCTGAAGACCATGGCGAGTAGAAGCCTGCAGCCGTTAGCAAGCTGGCTGCAGGTGAGACAGCAAGTGAAGTGCCTTGCACTGCCATGTGCGGTTACTGAGGCATTGCTCAAGGGCCTGGGACCAAGCCCGTGTGCTGTTTCTCTTTGTCACCTTGAGACAAGGTGTAGGAAGTGCCACGAGAACAGAAAAGGAACAGGATGTTGGACAGAAAACCCCAGTGACCTCAGAGAGCAGCAACAGGCAAGAATTCAGCAATGCAGAGCGATAGTCACACCTGAGGATTAACAGGAATTTCTACTCATCTTGGGAAACTACCAGTGCAAGAAAGGCCTTGGAGGACGAGTTGAGGACGAGCAGATGTGGATGTGTTGGGCAGGGGACCATGCACCTGGCCCCACTGACAGAACACAGCCTTTGGGAGGGGACTCCTGCGCTGCCCTTCCCGCAGGGCTTGGCAGTGGGGTGCTCGCTGCAGCTCCCACCGAATTTGACTGTTATGTTTGGGGATGAAGAAGCAAGCTGGGATGCTAGGACATGGCTGTCTACCCTTCACCATACATCCCACTACTGTTATTTCTGCAAGGCCGAGGATAAATCACTCTTCTCCACGCAAGGTAAGACAAAGCGCCGAAATGGTGGAAAGCAGGACCCCAAGGCCAGCGCTGCTGTAAGTCACCTGCCAGGCAGGGCTAACCCATGCAAATGCTGCATTTCCAAAAGAGATGTGAAGCCTTGACTCCTGCTCCTCACCCCATCCCTGCATCCCCGTGGCTGGGTGCAGCCTGAGCATGCTCACGCGTGCCTTACCAGAAGGCAGGTGCTTCGCTGAAGGGAGGGTGGTCTGGAAACTTGCCAGCACCCGTCGCCCATGCAGCTTCTGCACCGGCCGGTAATTGTTCTCCAGATGTTTGCTGTTACCGGTTCTCAGGCTCATCACCAGCATTGACATCTGGAAGGAGAACGGCGGCATGAGCAGAGCGGGGTGCATCCCTCCTGCCTTTAGGAGACAGGGGAGCTCCAGGGGACCGGCATGGAGGGTACACACTTGCAGGGAGAGGCTGGGCAAGACCCAGCACTGAGCTCATTGCCTTGACAAACCTGGTCTTGAGAGAGCAGCATGGTCTGGTTGAAGATTGTCCACTTCACCGTCTGGTAGCAGGGAGGGGTGGTCAGAGAGCCGTTGTAGTGGAAGTAGAGTTTCAGGTTGGCAGGCAGTAGACCAGCGATGTTGAATCCAGGCACCAAGACTTCCTCACCTGGGAGAACAAACACCACAGGAGTGAGACCAGGCAACCCCTTGGAGGACAATGGGCAGGACCAGCACGGAAATCATGGGCAGCCTGGCACTGCATGTGCCAGAGTCAACACTGCTGCCCTGGGTGCACTGCAGAAAGAGCAGCGGGTTTGCTCTGGAGGCAGGGGAAGGCAGGTGTGAGCAGAGGGCACCTTGGAAAGCTTTCCTGTACAAGCTGTGCCAGGCACCCGCTGTCACATGCATACAGCAAATGCCTGCTGCAGCCTCTCTCTGCTGTGCAGTGGGTTTCTCTGCTGGGCTGCAACCCCTGAGACAAGTACCAGATGGGAGAGGACCTTACCTTCTCTTTCGATTTGGTACAGATGCTCAAGTATTTGCTGATAGTACGGGTTCTCCACTGTCCCCACCTGCCGTACAGAGAGCCCACAGTAATGACGAGCACAGAGGCCAAATGCAGACCGGCTGATGGTGGCAGAGCCAGGAGGGAGGAATCACTCCCTGCAAGGGACACCCTGTCCCAGTGAACCCTTCCTCCCATCAGGGCTGCCCTGCCTTCTCTGTCCCCTTCTCCTCAGGAGCACTTGTGTCTTCGCCTGTCCCCAAAACTGTGCCTGACTCTGCCCACCCCAGGCACACCCTCCCCCAGCTCCTACCCCTTCTCGCCCAGGGCTGAGCCATGGGACTCACCTCCAGGAAGGCTCCCAGTACAGCCAGGCCATCTGGGTAGACCATTGCCTCCTTAAAGCTGTCATACTTGGTGTTGTAGTGGACCACATGGATCTGGAAGGGAAATGTGCAATCCCAATGCAGGATGGGAACCTCCAGGAGGTCCTCATCCTCACAGGGCTCCAGCCTGCCAGAGTAAGGTCTGGGAGAGACATGCACCCATGATGAGCACCACTCCTAAGAGAGGAATGTGCTGGTAGGACTTAGAAACCGTGCTGCTGTGAAGCAGCAAGCGTGAAGGTCTGCCCACAGGAACCTCCTTGGTTGGGGACAGCAAACCAGCACTCTGCCCTAGATACCGAGGGGTCGTACTGCAGAGCTGGGCTCAGTTTGAGGACAGCAGCTAGAGAAGGAGGGATAAAACCAGATGGAAGCTGGCAGAGCAGGAGGACAGTGTGTACAGAGTAAACAGTCCCCGCAGCTCCTGGAGCAGGCTGCTCACAGCCGCCAGAGAGCTGGGTCCTGCAGCCCAGGGACCGCTGCAGCTCCTGCTCCATCAGCCTGGGACCAGGCTGCAGCATGCAGAGAGGCTGTGCTGCTGAGACGCAGCCAGCCCCAGCCCACCTGTGGGCAGAGCATCCTGCAGGGTGGTTTCCTCCTTGCCTCTGCACCCCAGGCTGTGAGTCTGGCTCTTGCTTTAGGCACTCAGTACCAAAGTGTGGGCTCCTACACTGAACTCTGCTGCTGCAGAGCTGCCCAAGGAGCAGGAATCCTCACCAGGAGTTACAGCATTCATCCAGGGATGAGGACCATGGGGCAGGAGCAGGACAGCACTCCAGTACCACGAATCCATCCCCACGAAGGCTCCATACCTCCGCTGCAAAGCGACGTCCGTTGACGGTGTGCTCCGAGCCGGGTCCCGACATGGAGCCCCAGTGCAGGTGCAGCTGCACGGCTCGGTACTGCTGGGCAAAGCCGCCGGTGATGGCCAGTGACTCAGGCAGGTCGAGTTGAACTGCAGGGGTAGAAGGAAGAGGTCAGTCAGTAAAATACAAAGCCTGTCCATTGCACAGGTAGACAGAGATGTCTCAAGGGAAAGAGTCAGCCTAGGCTTGTGGAAATTTGCCACAACAAACTTGCCTTCCATCTTTAATGAGGCTACGGGTAGATCAATGCCCAGCAGGGTTCAACTTTAACTTCAGGTTGTAGGACACCCTGGTAGGTAAGTCAGCTTCAAAAATAGCTGCTATGAAAAGGCCGGAAAGTGAAGACCCGCTCTGCAGAGACTCCCAGGGGCCAGCTCCAAGCCAAATGTTATCCAACAATTTATTCGGTAAGTGAGAATAATATAAAGAGGCTGTGGACAAAATTCATGGAGCGATATTGGCAGAGTGGCGAGTACCTGCAAGAGCAGGGCAGCTGGACAGAGCGAGCTGCAGCACTTGGCGAGCTGGGACCTTTCAAATAAAGCAGCCTGTGACTGTCTGACAGCACCGGAGCTGGTGGCCTGGAAGCATTACGTCTTCTGAAAGCATTTAGAGCTAAATTTTTGCCTCTTTGCTACAGTAAATACATACTTGGTTGTGCCTTTTACTATTATGTGCTTTAGCTGGGTGTCTGGACTCATGCAGCAGTGTGGCAAATCTAAAAGCTGAGTTACCTGGACACACAGCAAAAATATCAGGAGCATCCCTGGAGTCTGAGAAAGGCTGTCCTTTCCTCCTAAGCACCTTTTCCTCATTTTTAAAATCAGTTCTTTTTCTTCCTCCTTCTTTATAGGTGAAGTGTCCCTTAGTCACATCACAGAGCTAGGGTACAAATTGAGGATCAACCACGTAACAGGGCTGTGATGAGTCATTTGTCCTCTCCCATGTTCCCTGCCACTGGGTTCAGAGATAAAAAACTCAAATAAGGGAAGTGGGAGACAGCTCCCTTCCCGGGTATTTATCTGCTTTTACACTTCTTTTGTATATCTAAAGCAACTCCTACTAGCTACCTGAGTCATTTTCAGGCCCTTGCAAAAGCTTATACAGCATTTAAACTTCGTATTACAGAAAGGAGTAACTGTGCAAATATCTTACTGGACTTGCAACTTTTTATTTATGTATGGCTTTTCATAAGGCAGACTGGCATTTGCCAGAACAAAAAAAAAGGCATCTTATAAGCATGTGAGAAACTACTTTCTTCCCCTCTACCCCAATGAAAATGTTCTGACTGCTCTTCCAAACACCAAGCGACAACACATGCCAGGGTGTCTAAAATAGCAACTACTGAGCTAGTTTAACTCTGCAGGCATGCTAGGGCAGGAGGCCATAATATAAAGCTCTGTGCACACACCGCGCGGCTGATCTGACCAGGCACAGCGAGTCTGACCTGTTGAGTTTGCTGTATACACAGCTCAGCTCCATCTCGCTAGCTACCAGGGCAAGGAGATGTCTTATCACACCATCAGCGAGTTTAAGAAAGTCCCTTTCTCCACCACCTTTTCTTAACCTGGGGACTTGCAGACGCCAGCATGCACAAAACACTCGGCTTGCTCCCAGAAAAAGCTGGTAGCAATCAGGACCCACCATCCCCAGGTGTGGGGTGGTGAGCGGGAAGGAGACGGGTTTTTCCTCCATAGCTGGCATGGTGAGACCGATACTAAAATAATGTGAATAAATTGTGTCCAAACTTAAAAAAAAAGTTCTAAAATTAGAGAAGGGAAATGAAAGACCTATAAAAATTCCTTAAGATCTTGAGAGAGCATCCCAAAGCACAGACTTAAAGAAGCTGGCCAATGCTGTGTCCTGAAAGACTGAAAGGTAGGCACCTTAAAGGCTAAGGCATATCAGAGACTGACTCGTCCTTTGAAAGTGCAATGTGGGAGAGGAACCAGTGGCTGCAAACATGCATCAGGAATACCAGGGACATACGGGTTATAATAAACTCCCAGAGCCACCTCTGAAAGGTGGGGAGTGAGTAGGGAGTTCTCCATCTCCTGGTTTCTCCCCTCCAGCCAGGAAAGCATACGGACCTGTAAAGGCTCAACAGCTCGATGCTTCCCTTTTGGCCTTGAAGGCAACATGACTGCAGCCTGCAAGAGAACCCCCTTCCCAGAGCCCAGGGGAAGGACACCAGAGAAGCCTGGTCCTGCTGTCAGAGGCTGAGTGGGCTCTGCCTGTGCTCCAGCCTTTGCCTTCACACCCACCTGTGTGGCCGTTGTTAATCAGCCTGAGCTTCTCGTTGGCGGGCAGGCTGTAGCCAGAGAGCTGGATTGGTCGTAGCTGGGGGCTGAAGATGGTTGTGGCTGTATCAATGTTGATGGGTGACTGCACACGGCCCCCGCAGTCTGGGTAGACCTCATCCCAGCGCTCCAGATCTGATACGAGGAAGGAAGGGAGGGAGGGCCAGTAAGACCACCCGGGCAAGGAGCCCTCCAGAAAGGAGGTTTGGTGGATGGCAGGGAAGGGGATGGGCACAGGCCAGGGAATAAGCCATGCATGCAGGGTTAGTTTCCATCAAGTTAGCCTGGGAGCAGCTCTGTGCCACCATGTGACTGCATGCAGCTGTAACACGAAAGGTCTTGGAGCGTGGTGAGCTGCCAGGAAAGTCTATTTTGGGGGTGTTTGGGAAGAACGCAAGAAGATCATTTACAAGTGGACTTGGCAGGCCAAGGAACTGCTGCTCTGCAGCTCATCACACGCGTGCTGCCTTGCACAGCCTGGCCTCTGGCAGGTATCGACCCAGCATTTTGCCGGCTCTGCTACTCGAGCGAGGTACCACAGTACCGCTGGGACCACACAAGCCCACAGCCACAGGTCTGACAGGTTCCTGGCCGTTAACTACACCGGGACAGCCCTGTAAAGGGCCAGCTCGCATGGCTGGGGTGGCTGCTTAAGCTGCCACCTCTCCCCAGTGCCATTGTGGAGATAAGCATGGCTGATGCCCCAGAAATCTTCCCTTGCGCCACAGGGCACTGCTTCTAGCACGTCTTGGGCCAGTGCAAGCCTAGGCTCGCCCCCAGACCCTCGTAGGACCCCCATAAAGATGGAGCTGGGCGTTAGCTGGTCCAAGTCAGCCCCTGGGCCTGAGCAGAGGAGTGGTGGTGCCGGGGCCCAGTCCACCACCGCAGCAGGAATGGGTGCGTTTGCAGTAGCGCTGCGGCAATGCCCATCCCGGGTGCTGTGGAGAAGCCTCCCAAGCCATGATGGGAGGGCAGGGTCGGGCAGGATGGGGAGCGAAGGTGATGGAGGACAGAGGTGAGGACACAAGCTAATCCCTGGGCAGGTCAAAGTCCCAGCATGGGCTGCAAGTCCAGCCTGGCTAGCCCAGCCTGCTTCCCCACTTGGCACAGGATCAGGAGAGCTCCCATTCAGGGAGAAGCCCTGCCCTGAGGGGCATCCCCCGCACCTAGGGGCTGGGGAAACCCTTGGCAGAGCTGCTTCCTGCTCAAATCAGAGCAACTCCCAGCTCTTCAGCCCATCAGTGCCCAAGTCTGGGCACCACTGAAGCATCAGAGTTGGGCAGGAGGGAAGGGAGAGCCATGGAGTGCACACAGGAGCCCTGTAATCATTAACCACGGCTGGCTCAGGCCCAGGGTCTGCTGGGTGGCAGGAAAAAAGCAGGAGTAACTGCAGGGTATTTACCTTCATAGCTCCAGTGACTGTGGCCAGGACCTTGAAAAAGAGAGAAAAAAACCACATGAATGGAAGGGAAAGGTTGGCAGCAAACACGCCTCTGCCAGGCAGCGCTCCCGGACCTGACAGCAGGTCTCTGGGCTCCCGCTGCCTTCATTCCTACTCCCTGCCTTTGCATTCTCACTCCTCCCCGTGTCCCAGTGAGGGGGATGCTCCTGGAGGGTGGTGCCTCCTTTGAGCAGTGCCAGGTCTCCTGCAGGCATCAGCCAGAGGGAAAACCTTGGGGCTTGATGCTTTGTTATCTTTATAATGGAAAAATCATAGATACTGGCTTCTGTCACTGAGCAGCTGTACCAGCTCTCTTGCAGCTACCCTGGAGCAGCCAAAACCTCCCACTGTCCCAAGACAAAACACTTAAGGTCTGCAGCTTCCCTGATCAGGCTCTGTAAGCAAGAGCAGCTGAGGAAGTGGCTGTCCTGGTGCCACTTCTGCGATGCCAAAGTGCTGGAGGGGGTGTGGGGAAGAGTTTGGGCAGAAGCTGGATTGCAATGCACAGATGCCCTCCTCCCATGAGGGAAAGCAGCCCCAGGACTTGCAGCACAGGAAGAAAATAAGCACCAAGACCTCATTTTCCTCAACAGCGTGTGCCCCTACCGTGGGGGCTGACTGGCACAGGAAAGTGTGCCAGATCAAACAAACACCCAGCTCTCATCCTGGCAGCTGCCTGCCCAAGTCACCCAAAGATCCAAATTCCCACGCAGAGCTGCATAAGGGTCCTACCACATACAAACCCTTTCCCTAGGAAAAGCAGGAGGGAGGATGGGGGAGCCTGTGCCATGACCCCTGCACGTCCCATGGGGTGCACAGTGGCCGTGGCAGGGCAGGATGCACGCTGGTGTGGGACACCTTGGCGTGCCCTGAGCCTCCCACGGCTGGGTCCTCGGTGTGCAGATCCAGCGGGAGCACAGCCCTCCTGGGGCAGGTCCTGAGGGTACGGCAGTGCTCCAAGCACCAGCCCTCACACCACCACTGTCCTCCAGAGCTGCCAGCAAAGCCCACACTCCCAGAATATCACTAGAGCTGGTCTTAGAGGTGTCCCAGAGCCTCTTCTCGGATGCTCCTGACCAAAGACCTTGGCTATCACCAGCCCTTCTGCATGCAACCAGCTCCAGGCAAAGGGATGCAGGGCTTGGGTTTTCCCCAAGCAGAGAAACATGGCCCTGACTGGCACAACAGATAATTCATGAGCTCCTCCTTTGATTTGTCCTTACGAGCATGCTTGTCAGTGTAGACAGGCTGTTGGCACATCCCAGCCGACAAGGACAGGAGTGGAGGGTGATGGGGCGGGACAGGCTGGTGTGAGAGGAGGCGCATGCACCCAGCAGTGAGGGGCAGCATCTACGCTAGCTTCCATCAGTTCCCCAGGGTGGAAGGACATGGAAGAGCACTTAGCAGGTGCAGTCCAGCCCCGATATCATCTCTGTCCCTTGGAGGGGCCAAACATCTGCCAGCCTGGCTGGGACGCAGGAGGCACTCAGCAGGCGCTGCTCTGGTCCCCTTCCCTGCTGCTGACAGCAGCTACAGCCACTTGCTATTAATAGGAGCAGATTCCAGCCCAGGGGTGAGAAAGGAAGAGGCACGATTTCCCAGGCCCAGATGTCCTAGGCAAGGCCCCAAGCCCAGCGGGATTCTGCCCTCCTCTCAGTGAGTATCCAGGCAGGTGCTGCTGGGGACCTTTGCTGCAGTTGCTGCCATGGAGAGAAAATGGCCACAGCAAAACCAGGCTGGGAAGGGCTGGATGGTGCTTAAGGGCACCAGGATTCACAGAGATGGGAACAACCCTTGAGGCTCCCTCCAGCATCGCCAGTGACTCATCGCTGCACTGCTTCTGATGCTCAGGAATGATACTCAGGAGTGACTTGCCCAGGCACAGGGTTCTCCCAAAGGCATATGAAGGGGGAGTAAGCAGAGGGCTGGGCAAGCCGTGGCTGCCTGCATCCAGCAGGAACTCGTGTGCCCCAGGACAGGCTGCAGCACCCTCTCTGTGCCTGCTTGCGTGGCACTGCCCAGGGATGCAGCCAGCTGTGCTCCAGCAAGCTGAGATTCATCCTGCCCACCTTGCTCGTCCTGCCCACCTTGCTCACACAAAGGTTATGTGCTCCCCAGACACGGATTATGCATCAAAATCCACAGTGCACGGACCCTCCTCTGGAAACACCCCATACCTTCCCCCACCCTGTCCCCACTCTCCTGCCCCACCTGGCTCTATCATCTGCATGAGGTGGTGATGGCTCGCAGACGAGAACCACATTTGCTGCGTCTGAGGCAGGATTCCCCTCCTGCAGCGTGAGGGTGCCCATCAGCACGGGGAGCCGCTCTGAAGGGCCCTCGCGTTGGGGCAGTCCTGGCACAGGTACGGCACAGCAGCCTGGGGCTGGCACGTGGTGCCCTGGCTCACTGCACATGCCTCAACCGGCACGACCCGCCCTGGCACCCCACTTTCTGCTCACCTCCGGGGACTCTGCCTGGACAGAAAGCAATGCAAACATCACATCGTAGATTGAGCAATAGCACTGTGCTAGCACCTGCCCTGCTGTGTCAGCACCGTGCCACCCACCCCAGGCTCCCACGTCAGTTCCCATGCTGTCAGTTCCCACAGCTGAGGGGGCTCTGGACCCTCCTCGCAGCCTCCCGCTAGCTCGGCTCAGCAGCTTTGAACACCTCAAAGGCTACAGCGGCACCCAGGAGTCAGTCCGATCCATCCCAACACAACTCTGAGTTAGCATCAGGGCCAAGAGGATCCAGGAGCACTCATCCACCCACCGAAACCAGCCAAGTGTGTTTCCCCATCCCATGGATCTGGGCGCAGCTACGGCACACGCAGGCCACCCACTCAGGGAGGCATCTTGCAAGCCCAGCTGTGCAGGACTGGGCCCCCTTCGCACGTGCACCGAGTGCTGCAAGGGGACATCAAGGTGAGCCCAGCCCAGGCTCTCAGCATCTGCCCTGGCCTCAGCGTGGCTTGGAGGAGCCCTGCAATACTCAAGTCCCTTCCACGTGGGGACATTCACAATCGTGCAGCCCTTTGCCATGAACATTAACCCATCGCCCTTCCCAAATGTCGATTTGCATCATTTCAGCCTGCCTCCCACACTTCCCCATGACGGAGCATGTCTTCTTCCTTGGAAAGCTGCGTGGTGCCAGGTCTCCTTTCTGCTGAACTGCTGCCGCTCACCTCAACAGACGCGGCTGCACCTTGGCAGCGGGTGCTGCAGCTCTCTGCACGCCCTGCCCTACCTCCGACCACCCACAGCCCTGGCAGGGGCTGCAAAGCACTTCCCAAAAACGTCGGGGGAAAACAGCCTTGCTGCTGCTATGAGCACACTCCGAGACAACACGCAAGAAGAGGACTCCTTGCAGGAGTCGCAGCAGGAGAACGTAGCAGGGCTCAGACAGGAGCTGCCTGACGTCTCCATGTTCAGCCCTGCAGAGCCTGCCTTCCTCCAGAGATCCGGCTGAGTTTCCCCCCTTTCACTTGTTCTCTTGTTCGTGCTTTCTCCCACTGTTGCTCACTCCCTCTTAGCCCTCCCATTTTGGGATACTGGCGCTGCCGCAAGAGCCAGCTCCCTTCCCTCCTTGACATCCAAAACCATCCAACAACACTTTCCTGCCGAGTTCAGGCAGATGCTGCCATTACCAGTGTGCTGCTCGGCATGTCCTGCAGCCTGGGAGGAAGGGTAGGAGCAGCTTTTGGCAGGGTGAGGAGCCAAGACAACTGCGGGTCGCTGCTGTCCCATGTAGGAAAGGCACCGATGCAGCAGGCTGCTCCCAGGAGACCTCACCCCAGGGACACACAGATGGACCGTGCACCCAAGGGGAAGAGGCACCTCTGGGCAGAGCCAGGCAGTAAGGAGGGAGACCAGAGGGTCTGCCCTACACATGTGCCCCCTCCATCCTCAGCTCTTCACGTTTTAGGGGGTACACAGCCTGAAACTGCTGCAGGACACCAGACAACACCGAAACACATCTGCCGTTCACAGCGTGGATGCTGCCTGGCAGCAACACAGCCACCTGCACTGCCTGCTTGCCTTGAACTGCAGCAGAAGTTCGACGGCTTTTGTGTGGCAGCATGCTCGTTTCTAGCTCGGACATCCTGCTCTCTTATCAGCTGGGCACACAGTGCCCGGTGCCCAGCCACAGGGAGCACCGGGGTGCTGACAGAGCCTCCTCTCTCCACTGGGATCCAGCTGCGGGCCAGACCCAGGTCAAAGCTCCATGGGATGGGGCATATAAAGAAGGCAGGGGATGCCAGGGCAGAACTGCCTTGCTGTGCCCCCAAGGAAGAAGCCCCTGTCTGCAGATCAGTCCTGTGCTGTGCAGGGACCAGTGGAGCTCACAGCCCAGAGAAAAGGGAAAATGGGGTGTTATTCCTGATGCTCAGAGAGCCAGGAGGTACCAGGACACACAGAGATGCACAGAATGAAGGTCCCAAGGCAGGGACCAACCACATTATCCCAGTCCCAGCTTACAAAACACACCCAAGCACCATGTCCCTTGAAAGCAATAACCTGGTAACGGTATCGGGGCTGTGCCACTGTGCCCACACTGCCCACAGCCAGCTACCCAGGCCAGTCTGTGGCAAGCACAGCACAGGCACGAAGTCTGGGCAGGGGGGAGCACAACTTGAGCATCCTTCTGCCGAGCCCCATGAAAAGCCTCTCAACAGAAGGGCTGTGCCATCCCAGCCCTACCTCTGCCAGCAGAGACCTGCTTTCTCCATCCAGACACGCACCCCATGCAGCACCCATGTCCTTTCAGCCCAGGACACCACCCCGTGCACTGCCAATGGAGGCACCAATCTCTCCCAAGCCCAGCTGCATTAAAGCCCCTTTGTGTTTGTAAAGTCTGACCCACTGCAAGCCTTTGGGATCAGCCTTTAATCTGCCACTGGCAGTGTGGGTCACCTCCGGGATTGTTCTTTGTGCTCCTGGGGGAGGACCACTGGGGCCAGCTCCCCTCCACAGGGGCAAGGGTTTGGGTGGAGGGAGGCCTAGGGCAGGCTTTACTCCAGGGCACATTCCTGCTCCATGTGAACCTAACTGCTCCAGCAAGTGCCATAGGAAAGAGGAAACAATTGCGGAGCACTGCAGAGAAAGAGCCATCCCAGCAGAAGGGATTAAAATGGGGAAATCCCAGGGAAGACATCAGTGCTTGGAGCTGAGGAATGAGATGAATAAGGGGTATTAAGCAAGAAAAGTGGAGGAAAAGGGCATCGGGGAATGAGCAAGAAGAGCACATGGAGAACAGGATATGTCTGACAGGAGGGAGAGAGGAAACAGGCTGCAGTAGGAAAAGGAGTTACTGGTTATCAAAGACATCCGTAGCACAGGACTCAGGTCTCTGGGCAAGCCACAGGCCCCTCAGAGGGCAACCCCATGGCAAAGCCTCAGTGACAACCCCCCGCTTGTGCTGAGTGCCCCCCTGCCTCATGCACAAGCCTCAAGGAAGAGGGAGACAGCACATTGCCCGGCAGCAGTGCCAAGACATGCAGCTTCTAACTGCTGGCAGGAGCCTTGGTGGGTCCCAGCTGAAACCCACTCCCCCATGGGACACCCAGCCGAAACCCACTCCCCCATGGGACACCAGCCTCTAACACTGCTACAGCATGGGCCAGGCTGCCCATTCCCTACCTACCTACCTACCACCTCCCACCCCTCAGCTCCTTGTCCCCATCTTCACCCCAGTCTCCCCACCCACCCATCCCAAACCCCATGCTGTGCCCAGACCCTTGCTGCCAGCGCACCACGCCAGTATGCTGAAGGCCTGAAGCCCTCCCACCCTGTGGCCTGGGTTACTTCATCGCTGTGGCAAGGACCATCTGCGTCCCCATCTCTGTCCAGGGCTCAGCCCGGCAAGAGCAGCTCTGGTAAGAAATGTGATTCATTGCAATAACAAAAGCAGCTCCTAGCACCAAACAACTGCCAGTCCATACCACAGGGCAGCTGTCCCGGCACAAGTCAGGGCAACTCCTTACCAGAGCCAAAACCAAGGACATGCTATGAGGCTGAGCCCAGGAAACAAACCCGCAGGCAAAGCTGGGACAAGGAGCGTAGCCAGAGACGGGAACGTCCCAGTGCAGTGCTCAGCCCCAAGCAAGCAAATACATAGCGCTGCCGCAAAAATCACTGCTGAGCACTGGCAGCACCACAGTCCCCGGTCAGAGAAGGAACCAAGACCGAAGACCCAAGTCTCTTCCCCCGAAACAGTGACCCTGAAGTCTCAAAGCCCCCACATCACCAGCAAGACAGCCCTCAGGGTAGAGGGGGACACACACCACCACCCAGCCCTGAGTTCAGGCATCATTCCCCATTGCCAGCTGTGGGACAGACCCCCACCAGAGCCGGACCCCATCCACACTGGGCTGTGGGGGGAATAACGTGGATGCAGGGCCTGGCATGGTGGATTCCATCGAGGAGAGGCCATGCTGCAGGACAAAGGGGACCAACTGCCCTCCCGCCATGGCGGGGTCTGGGGCTGGACCCTCCAGGAGGTCCCGGCAAGGCACTGCTGGCTGCACAGCCCCAGGTACCCGCATACCATCAACCGTGAGCCCCCTAATCCGATACAAAAGGGACTTTGTGAGAGGAAAGGGCTGCACGTAAGCCGGGGGCCCCCAGCCCCTGGGCAGGGGTCGGGCTGCACAGGAGTTGGCGGGAGCAGGGACAAAGGCAGCGACGTGCTGAGTGGGGGGGCAGCTCCCTCGGCTGGTTGATGTTGGGGGTCCACAGCTTTGCAAAGGCAGCCCGCACTGGGGCACACCTGGGCCCCTAACAGGGGTGCAGCAGGAGGTACACCAGCCCTCCACCCCCAACCGAGCAAGGGGGCAGCCCCCCAGCATTGCAGACCCCTCAAAGAATTAGGCATCCCAAATCCAGCACCCCATGCATCGGGGTGCCCCATGCATCAAGGATCCCAAACCCAGCAAGGGGGGAACCCCATCTAACAAGGCACCCCATGCATCAGAAACCCCAAACTCAGTGCTGGGGTGCCCCATGCACCAGGATGCCCAGGCACCCGGCACCCCAAACCCAGCACCGGGGTGCACCGTGCATCAGGGTGTCCCCATGCATAGGGGACCCCAAACCCAGCAGGCGGGGTTCCCCATACATCGGTGGAGGGAGGGAGGGGGGACACCCCCTGCTCACCTTTCTCCCGGGAGTGCGAGGGGTCCTCGCCGCCGTGCTCCTGGTCGTGCTCGCCGGCGGCGCGGCCCAGGGCGGCCAGGAGGAGGAGGGAGACCCGCAGCGCGGCGCGGCTCATCTCCAGCAAGTGCGCGGGTGCGGGGCGGGTGCGGGACGGCCGGCAGCAGCGGCTCCCTGCCCGCCCGGCGGCGCGTACGTGAGAGCGGAGGGAGGAGGGGCGGCTCTGACTCACGCCGTTACCTTTTATAGAGGCTGGAGGCAAAGTCTGCGGCAGCCCGGCTCGGCCCGGTCCGGACAGGTGAGCCGCCCGACGCGGGGCTCGAACCGGCGACCACCCCCGGGGGTCCCCCTACCCCAACACAGCCTCCCGCCGGCGCACGCCTGGGGGCCCCTGCGCGGGGGACCACGTCGGCTCCTCGGACCCCTCAGGGGTGGGTGCCCCCTCTCCTCAGCAGTGAGCGAGGGACCCCTCAGCAGTGGGTGTCTCCTCAGCGATGGGTGAGGGACTCCTCAGCCGTTGGTGTCCCCTCTCCTCAGTGAAGGGGGAGGAACCCCTCAGCTGTGGGTGTCTCCTCTCTTCAGTCGTGGGGTTGGGACCTCCCAGCAGTAGGTGTCTCCTCTCTTCAGTCGTGGGATTAGAACCTCTCAGCAGTGGGTGTCCTCTCTTCTCAGTGACAGGTGGGGGACCCCTCAGTAGTGGGTGTCCCCTCTTCTTAGTGATGTACAGTTAAGAAAAGCACTTCTTTCTGTTGAGGCTAGAGGATGACATGACTCCACTCCAGGCAGATGTCCTGCCTTTCTGCTGCTTCTCAGAGGTGGAACCATGTAGGTGCTGCTCAGTGTGTGTACATAATGTACCTGGATCCCAAAAAACTTTGATCCTGCACCAAATGTCCTTAGTTCATCTCACGCTCTAAGATGCGGATGTCCATGGACAAGCAGACAGGCAACGGAAGGTAGGATGGCAGGTCAGTTTTCAAGGGGGAGGAAGGTACCAGAGATGTCTTCCTTGGGAGCTGTGCTACAGCTTGCGCTTTTCAGGGCTTGTGATTTTCAGCATCTTCATAAATTGACTGAAAAATTACATGAGCAGTGATGGGACAGAATTAGCTGTGACACTAATTTAGGGCAGTAAAGGACTAAAGGTGCCTTGAAGAGTTCAAGGCGCTGAGTGACTGGGCACATGAACGGCAGATTGCAGTCTCCACTGGTAGACGTGAAGTGATGCACAAGTGGAGTCATCAAGGATGCATGACACGAGGGTGGACTTAGATTAGCTAATGCAACTCACAGATCAGAGAGCCGTAGTGATGTCAGCTCACTGCTTGCCAAGAAAAAAGTGAAGTAAACAACAGGGATTATCAAGAAAGAAACAAAGAACAAAACAAAAAACCCTTTCCTGCTGTTGTATAAATCCGGAGTGAAACCTCCTCTCAGTTATTGCCCACAGTTTTGTTTCTCCCATCACAAAAGGGTCAGAATCAGAAGCAGCATGCAGACGGCCCCAGGGCTGTTCGGGGGCAGGGGTGGTATCCACGCAAGAAAGGAGCAAACCAGCATAGCAAAGTGAAGTCTGTGCCTGTAGCATCCCAACTTGTATGCAATCGGAGAGCAGGGAACGAACATGTACTCTGTTGGGATAGTGGATTTATGGCACAGCCAACCAAAATCATTAAGCAGGAAGTCCGAGTCCAATCAGCAAAATGTTTTTTCATGTGGCACAGAAGGGAACAGGAGAACTCCTTTTCCCAAACATGCAATTTGTACACATGCAAGAAGATACAGGACAAGTTAATAGATTCCTTGCTCCACAGCACTACTCTGTGCAGTGCCTCACTGGCCCCACACCTCTGCTAAACCAGTTTGCCCAGCTGTTTCCCAGCCCAAGTCACTGGTCATCACTTTCCTTAATGAATGTGCTCAGTGAATGAATATGTCCATGTCTACCAACCTGCCATCACTGCAAGAGGGCTCCAGACCTGTCAAGTGGTACAGAAGATCCTCCTGTGGCTGGGGCTGGATTTTGTGCCGAGCAGAAGGAACCTCTCCCGAAAAGCTGGCAGCTGGGCCGCTGACCCTTGGCAACCTGGCACCATGGGCTCCTGCCCTGTGCTGTGCCAGAGATGTTCCCTCACACCTGGCCTCTCTGGAGAGCCCTGTCTCCGCTGGAGACCTGCAGGTAGGATCTCCCAAACTGCAGACTTTATCCTGGTTTGCCTTGCTCCTTCCAACACCAGACAAACTGAACCCTTGGATAAGAAGATGTTCGTTTATCAAGGCTCGAGGAAACAGGACTCTGAGGAGAAAACAAACCATAAAACAAAATTCAAATTCTCTTTCCTTCTCATGTTGCTGTGGTTTACCTTATTAATGGTCTTTATCCTTAATGGAAAGGAAGAAGGCAGCTGGATGTGGCAGAGGAAGGACAGGCTCAGTCTATCCATTTTGCAGGAAAAGACCCAGGTGGGGACAAGTTCCCACCTCACACCTGAGTATATCCCATCTCTTTGCTTTCCCCAGAAAAGCGATCCTGCATTCCCTGCTTTGCCTCTGCGCAAATGGAGTAATCGTGGAGCTGTCACCTTTGCTGCCCTGTCTTACGTTTCATCGTCCTCCCTCTTCATTGCTCTTCGAGGCCAAGCGTATCATATCACAGAAGCTGTAATCGCACGTGTCTCCTTTCCACCTATGATCTCTTATACTTTGTCAGCGTTTTTGTAGAGATGATAGTTGGCAGCTGGGGACGCTGTTAGAATGAAAGGTGACTCCATCCTCAGGGCACTTTGCCTGGATGTGCCCTCTGGGAGCGCTGAAGGTTGTGGATTGCAGCTCCATCCCATGAGCCTTGCAGGCCAAGAGCACAGCGTTTGTCCTCCTGTACAAGGTTCACATCAATATAAAGTCCTCACCAAAAGGTTTTCCCCCAGACTTCTCTGGTAGACTGATGTTAGAGGAGATCTGGTCAGCTGGATTCAGGCCCCTGTGAGCAGCCCAGCTCTATGCCCATCTTCGCTGTGAGGTACCTTGTGATGCACAGCATCAAACCTCTGCTCAGCTCAGCATGGATCCAGCCTGAGGCACAAAGCACCGACGTACCAGGGAGCTTCTCCAATCCTCAGCAGCACAAGATGCCGTAGGCTGAGCTGGATTGGATGTACTTCTGGAAACACTGGCTGGTCTCTTGTTTCAGCACCAGTGCTGTGGGGAAGGATGACCTCTACATGCTTGTAAAAGGGTTTATTCTCTAGAAAAAGACGTCATTCCCAGGAGAATTAACTCATGCTGAGGGAAGGCGTGTCTAGAAGAACTTTGGGACTCTGAGTCTGATTCAAATTTGTACCAGTAATCCTTTCCCACAGGATACACTAATGAATTCCTGAGCTCTTTTTCAGGCTTATTGTCTGTTACTTTTCATGGATCAGCAGCAGGCACTGGTTTGCCAGTGCTGTTGTTGTGTCTGGTCATGATTTAGAAGTTCCCTGGATGACTTCCAAACAAAACCAGGCTGACCTATGCCGTCCACTGAGGTGAATCCCAGACACTGGCACTTGCAGTTTGTATTTTGTTACTGAGATTTGGTTAGAATTGCCTAAATAATAATCTTTTCTTCAAGGTGATATCGGGACTGCTTTGCAATTGCAAAAGTTGTGTAAAATGTCTCCTACCACTTGTTTTTGTTTTAATCTCTCTAGCTGTACATTCGTTGTACTGGTACCATCAGCTGCCCAAGCCTTCCTCCACCACAGTGCATAGCTTATCTCCAGTAAATAACCAACTTGCAGTGCCTCGGGGAAGGATGGCAAGGAATGTTTTGAGGTGAGAGTGTTAATTGGCTTTTTACTGTCCCTTGATTTTCTAGGATAACTGTTCCTAATCTCAGAGTAACCCCAGCACCTGTGTTACAGGGCTCTAGACCCAGTCTGGCCAGGTCCTGATCTGCTCTCCTCTGTAACCGAAGTGTAGGAAGCAGGTAGCCAGAGGAGCCAGTTGGCCTGGGAGCTCCTGGAGCAGGGCCACCCCTGTGATATGGCAGCTGCTTCGGAGCCGTGAATTCTGGCAGCTCTAGTAGGGATGGTTTTAAAATATACATGTTTGTGTTTCTATATGCAATTATAATGTGTAACATTTACACATCCATTGTTACCTGTTGGTAAAAACTAAAAAAAAAAAAAAAATCTTCAGTAATGAGAAACTGAATTTTATTTTAATTTTAAGATATTTGCTTCCAAATCTGAGTTTCAAAATATCAAAACTTCTGGAAACTATGAAGTTTGACTTCAGAAAAGATCTACATAGGAGCCCCTGGATCCCTGTGTCAGTCTGTTCCAGGTAGGCAAGCAACTTCCCCAGCAGCTGCTGGCAAACACCAGCTATAGCCTTGTTCCAGCAGGATAAAAATGTGGAAACTTGGATCTAGCAAACACTTCCAAGAGCACTGAGCTGCGCCACGATCTCTCTCAAGAAGTAAGTCAGTCAATCTTTTTAATTACAGCAAACAGAACAAGATTTTACCTACAGTTATGTGCAAATTAGGACTGACAGTACTTGCCTGGGCTTTGAGTCTGATCTTCCTTTGTTAAAAGGCAACTACGTGGCCTCCCTCACGACTTGATCAAGACATATGCGGAAAGCAGTGGTCCTTTTCCTGCACTGTAATTCCTTGGGCTTATTATAAAATCTCAGTGTTTACAGATCTTCTTTGGTTTTTCCATTAAAATTTATTTATTTTTTCCTAAGTGAAGGCCGCCCCTTTGGTAGGATTTATTCTGTGATGTATTTGTAGGCACCAACAACATCACTTCTCAAACCGTGTTTTGAAAGGTTAGACGGAAGTCCTGAAGAGCTTATCTTATCAGAAAATAAATGCCCCTTCTCCCAATCACATTAACCCTCTGCACCTCTTCAAGTTTTAATTAATGTTTTCTGAATGTACACATGCTAAATTATACATTTAACCTATAAGGAAAATATTTTTCCTGCTACCCGTGTAACTGCTCACAGTAAGCACAAAATCATGAGGTTTGCCTGCTCTTCTTTTTCGCTTTCCTACAGTGGTTTATTTCAGGAGTTCTCATCAGCAGCTCATCAGAACTCAGGAATACAAGGTTTTGTGCTACTACAGACAGTCTTCACAACCCTGCTGCAACAGCTTGATTTTCAACCACAATGGCGGCGTTTCCCAGCTTCACACCATTGTCACATTCTTGCCCTGTGTGAAGGTCCTTAATGACAATATTCATGAAAGTGGGTCCTAAAATACACTTCTGTGGGTTTCAGCAGTATCTTCTTTACTGTGTGGTGCCTCTTTTCTTGAGATGACCTATTATATTTCCCTGTTTTATTGAATCTTTACTTTACAGTCCTTGTCCTCTTCACTGTAATTAATACTCACACCTGAAATTACATTGAGTAACTTGCTGAAATTCTGGTAAACTTACCCAGAATACTTCCTTTGTCCAGAGAGATAGTTTGGTACAAAAAAAAAAAATAGCAAATATGTATTCCATATTATCCTTCTTTCTGCTTATTCTACAACTTTCCTTCTTCCAAAAGATATCCAGATCCCTTTTCTCCTCTGAAGGTGAGGTACATTTATTACTTTCTGATTTGCACCACCTCCAGCTGGACACCGGACCCTAATGCTGATTGTTGCTTCTTTCAGCCCTCAGGTTGTGAACTCCAAGACATTTGAAAATTTTAATCTCAGATTTGTTCTGGATGGGGTGGCCTCTCCTTGTACTTGGGTCCTCTGCTTCTGTTCCTACGTCTTGCAACACAGAGGCAGATACTTGTTCAGTTATGGGGTCATACCTAACGTTTAAATTTTAATCTTTACATAGGGGCCATCTCCCTCCCCTCTGTTGTTTCCCCAATCTCCTTCAAATACTGCTAAAGACCCTTTTGTGGAGTATTGCAGTTTCCGCTGCAGGGTCTCAGCTGGGAACAACTTTCAGGTTTTCTATGCGCATCTTCACCTCCAAGGCCCAGCATCCTCTGCTGATCCACAGTTTTTAGTGCTGCTAGCAGATTCTTTGTTAATTCGCAGTACAATTCACCATAGTTATACAACTACTGAGGGCTGGAGTCGCCTCCTAAAATATTTACACATTATGCAGGACACAAGTCTCAGACGGCTTTTGTACTGAGTGAACGAAAAATTCCATGCCACTCTTTATTCCATGCCAAGTCCTCGTGCTTCTCAATCCAGGTGACTTCATTAACTCATTTCTGTAATTTATTTCTCTAACTGCTGTCCTTGAAATTAAGAATAATGATTGTAAAAATCTTTAACCTTCTACTTTGTGCAGTTGAAATTTTATCACTCAATATAAGGTTATTTTCTGTAACCAGCTTGTATACAGTAATTTCCCCACATCTAAGAAACAATGTTAATGACCGTCAACTCAGATGTTTAAATTGAGCAAGCAGTGACTGGTGCAAGCGGCTTCTGTTAGAAGCCAGTAGCAAATTTTGAATTGTGTTATAGTCACAGGAAACTACCAAGCCTATCTGTTGCTGCTGTGTGAACTGGCACTAGGGAAAGAGAAATGATGTCTCAATGAATAAGAAATGAGCAGAGTTGAGGATCTTGCCTGTAATTTTCAGAAAGTTATGAAATGCTTCCTGTAAACACTTCCTCAGAACTGCAAACGCCATATCCCTAGAAACCAAATGTTTCACTAATTACAAGATACTGGGGCTGGTTAGCGCTACTCAGGCAGATGACTGGCATCAGCAGTGAGTGTGTGGTGTCCTGCACGGTGACACTTTTTCTTCCTTAAGAACTTCTCCAAAAAGGGAAATGGACTAACAAAGCTGCTGTTTGGGCCATAAGACCACAAGCCAGATATCTAAAGGAAGAGGAATTAATGGGACAGCAAGTTTAAAATAATCACTCTGAATTCCTGTGACAGTGTTTTATTCACCTAAAACAGTTAAAACGAAATAGAAAGTACCTAGGATGGGGGGTAGGATACCCCCATGGTAGAACCAGCAGAGGAGTTTGCAGTTAATAGACCTACAGCTGTGAGAAGACTCAGTAGACCATTCTGCTTGGCTGTGCATCACCTTACCCAGTCACCCATGGCACTGAGCACAGCAGCTTGTGCGTGATTCAGTCTTCGTTTCTGGGAATGACGTGGTTTGGTCAGAAACCTTCAAACAAGGGAGCTCCAAAAACTTTGGGGGATTTAGGATTTCCCTCAGGAATCTCCTCTGTTATAAATGAATCCAAGCCCCAAAACAGGATTCCCATTATAGTTTCCAATTTATTGAATAGAAACAAGCAAACAGCGCCGGCCAACAGCGCTGGGTGCGCCGGGAGTCTCCGCTCCACCAAGACGCACACCCCTTTGTTTACAGTTACACTATTTATG